>JBCAUI010501750.1:0-13259 GCA_038406195.1 Haplosyllis anthogorgicola | reverse complement strand
CTTGTTCAGCAGACAGACCCCCCCCCCAAGGATGGACCTCATATGTGAGTGCAAAAAGGTCATCCTCCAGACAGACCCCCCGCCCACCTGGCTCTGGCAAGGTATCATGGGATGGCAGCTCATTAACATAATTTATGTCTGGTAGTGAGAAGGCCACCTCATTGGCTGGCAGGTCATCCTGCAGACTGACCCCCTCAGGAACGTGACACTTTCGCCTCTTAAATTTGTTAGTAGTATGATTGTCAGTCCCTTCTGAGGCCACAATTGAAAACATGGTAAGGTATACATGAACGTGTATTTTGCTTGGATGGCTTTTAATTGTCAGGGGCTGTATTTGGTCGGATGCACTTGTGGACTTTGGACGAACAGAAGATGCCGTTCAGTTCCTATGGGGAACACATACTGATCAGAAATGTTGAGACCGCAATGATCGCTGATGTGCCAGTCCAGGTCATGATACAAATGAGAACGGACCTCACCGAAACAGGGACAGACACATATGCAACAAAACTAAGGTATTTACTATTGTAAGAGATGTACTACTGACAAACATCATCATTACTTGATTCACATACAAGAATAATAAGCCATTAAAATTATAGTAGTTCAGTCAAACCGTAAAATTAAATCATGCAAGTAACAGTAATATTGGAAAACTGTCACATTTGTCGGGATCATTTTTGCTACTGATCATAGGGGAGTGATTGAATTAACAGAATTAGTTTAACCTGTCTTCATGTTTTAAATACGATTGTTTAATCGTTTGTTGTGCAGGGCTGTGGCAGGCAGGGTTGGACTCGGGGATGGTACAGAAATGATGTCTCCATCGCTCCAAGCTTATCTCACGGAGAACAACACAATTTCTGTTTATGCCGACGACATGATGATAACTGAAAATGTTACACTGCTAGATGGAGCTGCAGTTGCTGTATTGGGAGGTAAATATCATGAATAGTACAATACGAATTTTCTACTCGACTGAATATTTTATGCTGATCCCATATACTGAATTGTACTAAATGCAATGAGAATTGTTGATCCACTGGGGCCGCTACCAATGCTGGCTCATGTACACATGGTACGCCAGGAGCGGCCTGTCAAACATCCCTGTCGACATGTGCATGTACCCCAGAGTACAGGTAAACATGCAACACACAGGATATGCAGAAAATATGGTGTTACATAACTGACATCAAGTTGTAAGATTCCCTCTTTGTATTCGATACAGATGACGATGTGATACTCTCCCTAGCCGGAGGCTTTGCTATCCACGCCAGGGCTATGAACGGTTACATGTCAGCACGAATAGAGGTCCCCTCCAGCATGGTTGAAGATGGGGGGCTGCTGGAGGGACTGATGGGGAATCTTAACGATGACGCGAGTGACGATCTAACCGATTGGGAGGGTACTGAGTTCAACATGAACACAATGACTGACGAGAAGCTGTATTTGTATCAAGATTCATGTACGTATTACCGATATATGTTGCAAGAGATGTCAGATACTTATTTTCTCACTTAGATGTCGACAGTACTGCTGTATAAAGTTATATCATGTGTGCATCTTCTATATTTATAAAAATAATATATAAGGAATGCAGCAGTTCTCTAAACAATGTTCTGTCAAAATGACATACCCATTGATACTTCATCATAAATGTCGTATGGACTTGACAGTAAAATGAATCAGTGAACATATTGGCCAAATTTGGTGACCATAGTGAACACGTTTTACAAACTTACTTTCTTATTGATGCTGTCTGTTGCAGGGAGCTTGAGAAATGTTTACGGTCCAACCAAAGCTGACCTTCACTCACTGTTCACCCAGTATCCTGAAATACCCGATTCCGCCAACAATTATTTCAAAGACAAATACGCAGCAACATACTTTGACTACGATAGTAATTTTACTAATGCGGAGAAAGATGACTGTAGACTTGAGAATGGAGACGTCAGTAATGAGTGTTTACACGATTACAAAGTAACTGGTATGAATATGGACGTTTTGAGTGAAACCAAAGCTCTGGTTGAGACTTTAATAAAGGATAAAAAGAAACTGGGTGAGTAACTTTTCATCTTGAGAGTCTTTCCACGTAAAACCGGATTAAAGCATGATAAGTAATCAGAAACCTTAGCATTATATTCATAATAATGTCGCCCATTCCAAGTTTTTGCAATGTGCATTGCATCCACAAACATAATTAAAGGATTAGCTAGGCTAAATGCTGACTGTAGCAGTGCTGTAGCACTTCTTCCTAATGTTTGAAAGAGCTGAAGAAAAACGCCTAAAATACTGTGTGACAACAAACCACTGTTGAAACTTGACAATGGTGTAGTTTAATAGAAGATTACCAAAAGTGCCTCAAAATTCAATTCAATTTTTGTGAGAAAATTAATACAGAAATGTCATAACTCGATTGAAAAAGTCTTTTTACACAGAGCAATTGTCCATGTCCATATTTGACACATAATCTTGCATAAATAAAGTGGTAGTGTCACGTATAACCAGGCACACTTGTATGGGTCTGGGAGAGAAACAGTATGAAAAAATGGCATGGGTAGGAAAATGAAATATTAAAGTGCTGTTGACAACTCACAAAGTTCAGAAGGTACTATATAAATGCAATAAACTTAAACTTAAATTTGCAGAGAATCTGCCACCTGTGTTCAGCAGTAAGTTGGCTGAGCGCCATGTTCTCAACAAGGACAATCCGTACATCATGTCTTTAACCGCCACTGATCCAGACGGAGATAAAATCTACTTTATTGCGACGATTATCTATTCTGATCGTGATCCTGAAAATGTCCTGTTGCCAGCTTCTAAAGGTTCAGGTAGTTTAAATTCAAGCATTGAATTTTAATTTGTAATTCAATAAAGAAATTTAAAAAGAGATCAGCATTGTCCATCCTTATTGATTTCAGTATTTGAAGCATAAATGTACATTTACCTTGGTGCCCAAAGTATTTTGTTATCTTTTTGAAATTCAGGAAATCCACCGAAGTACAACGCAATTCTTCCAATGACCCCAGATGGCAATGCCGTGATAGTAGCTGTACTCGCCTATGATCGCCTTGAGGATGATTACATATCGGCAACATCATATGACCCAGCTATAGTGATGTGTGCGTGTCATAGTGTGTACGGAACATGCAGTACAAATTACGACGTTTTACAAGTGAGTAAGAACAAAATATTCCATTATGAAAAAGAGTACACAATGTGAAAGCTGTATTTGCATTGTATTCCCTAATGTAAAATGTGCTAAACAGAAAAAAGCCATTGGTCTGTTATTAGTGGGATTTCTCTTTTATTGCCAAGTTTTTCGTTATGTTTATTCCTATAATAAATAAGTTATACTAATAATAATAATAAGTTTTTTGCATCTGAGATAAATAATACTGCACATTTGTGAAGCAGCAATTGTGTATGTCACCTTAAAGACATTATAAATCGCATTTTAGAATCGGATAAATACATTTGGACATGCCACATGCCAGTGTAAACCCGGATGGACTGGTCCTTTCTGTAACGAACAGGTGGATGGGTGCACTGTCAAACATTGCTTCAATGGTATTGTATAAATACATATAATGATACAAGGATTATTGTAAATCTCTCGATTCATTCCATTATCATTACTGAAATGAATTAAAGCAAGCAAACCTTCCAAGTGAGCCGCCAAATGGTATTTCCCATAATAGTTTCATGCACTGAAAAGAGATTTATAGAATAGAGAAACTCAATTAAATTAATCCCCCAGATAACAATTTTCTTTTTTACACTAAAAATTAAAAACTTTAGACTGCAGATGGTTTCCTTGCAGTAATTGTTTTAAGTACAGGATTTTTATTCAGTTTTTATGCAAACGAAATAATCTTATATTGAATTGATACGTTGAATGCAGGATGTCAGGATGCAGAGGTAGATAGTACAGGTCAGATTCAGCATCCACGACAGCAGGAATTCTGGTGTCTAACTTGTCCTGACAATTATACCGATGAGGGAAATGACGGTCAAGTTTGTGCAGGTATTTCAAATTATAAGCTTTTTTTTAATTTTCGTTGGACCAGGGTCCATTTGTGGGGCCACTGATTACCCCTGTTTTGGACTTCGTGTCATCTTCCCCATGGGTTTAAGGCCAGGGTGGATCTCTCACCTGCACTCTTTCTTGCTTGTGTGTGGCGATCCCAAAGGTCATGTCTGGTGCTACACCTGCCTGTTCCCCCAGTAGGGGTGTACACTGTGTAAGTGTGTAATACAGCAGGCAGCCGGCCTAACTTTTCACGTACTTTTCCAAACAAATTATAAACTTGAAAAAAGCAGTGGTTAACATGTTTTTTCGGTTCACTATGTTTTGGAATCCAGTCTTGTCAATGTGCTCCGTTTTTCGAAATCCAAAGGGACAGATTGTTTTCTTGGTTTACATTTCTTACAAATGCAAATGTTTGTAGATGGGCACCTGGCGAAGAAATTAAGAAAAGAATGTTTCAAGAGTTACTTTACAATTTTCCAGACCTGAATGAATGCGCTTTGTCATCCAGTGATAGCCGGCGTGATGGATGCAGTCAGCAGTGCGTCGATACGTTTGGAAGTTATTATTGCGAATGTAACGATGGTTACTACTTGTCAACCAATCACCGAACATGTTTAGGTTAGTGTGAACAAAAGATATATCTGAAAACTGAATTACAATATCCTGTATAGTTTCCATCTTTGAATCCCATATCAACCTGCATGTTAGCATATGTGTAAACATTTACTTACACAGATATTGAAGAATGTGCTTTGCCGCACTTGAATGACTGTGATCCAGTGTATGGAACTTGTTTCGATGCCCAAGGATCTTACACATGTGGTTGCCAGGAGGGTTACGAACTTGGGGATGACAACTCATGTTCAGGTGGATAATTTGACATTTCAGAACGTAATACATGATAACAATGTAAGATTAAGAATTGATTGAAGGTATCACTGCGGTGGAATTATTCCTGCGGCTGTTAACTTGTTAACTTGCCCTACCTGCAGCATACTTGCGTGGGTACTTGCAGCTGCATGAGTATCAAGCCTTGAAAGGGCTGTTCCACTGATGTTCCTAAATTCCTAAGCCTAATTGATATAATTTCCAAGACATAATACAGCATTATTAATTTACAGAAACTATTCAGGGATATGCATAGTAAGGCTAAATAATGGCAAATGTCACAACAAAATCAAAATCCCATGGCATTATTACATGTCCTACTGTTTTAGACTTAAATGAGTGTGCGGACGACATGAATGGAGGATGTGAAGGGAGTTGTATGAATACAGTGGGAAGCTTTAAGTGCGTTTGTCCACTGGGATTTGAACTGTCAACCAATCTGACCTGTGAAGGTAAATGGACACAAATACGCTGAATACGAAAGAATTGCACTGTGTATCAAAGAATAGAATGTGTACACGTTTATGTGGCAATACAGCAGCAAAGAACTATTAAGTGATAGATGAAACAGTCACCTCTGTTGTTCATTCTTGTTTACAGCAATAAACCTGTGTGACTTTGAACCGGAATGTGATCATGGATGCACCCACGCAGGAGACCATTACACCTGCAGTTGTAGGTCAGGTTACCAGCTACAGGATGACGGGAAAACATGTTTGCGTGTGTAACTGATTTTATAATCGATCAATTACATAGCTTTATGTAAAAATGAGTTGTAATAATGATCTCTACGGAATTCGACAATGATAAAATGTATGATGTTAGGCTATTGCAACTGAAGTCTGCATTAAATAATAACCTAGTAATGTTATTTCTTTTACATCTTCATCTTCAGCCTCAGCCGTTTGTCTGTTCAAACAATGTGGGGACACCAGCTACTGCACCGTGGTTAGTGGTCAGGAGACATGTCAACCAAAACACGGATACCAAATCAGTCCGGCAAACTCAGCCCTTATCATAGGTAGATTTTATGTGTCAGTTTGTGTAAAAGGCTCCTTTTAAAGTTAACGTTGCTTGGCAAAAATAACGAGTTACCAGTAAACAATAAAATATGTGTGGATGGAGGACGACTTAAGTTGAATTGCAAAATAAGTAGACAATTGGTACGAGACGTATCTTTAATTTGTGAACAGGAAGTCAAGTGATGAGTTTGTGCGAACTTGCGGATTTCCATACACCACACACACAACACAACACATTAACCAAACACATTAACCAAACATTCACACACCTGCATGTGTACATGCAAACATACGCAAAAACTGTGTATGAAGGTAGCACTTAGGCTCTGACTAAGTATTTAATGAAACCTGCGATGATTTATTTTAGATATAAATGAGTGTACGACAGGCAGTGATCAGTGCAGCGACCATTCGACCTGTGTCAACATTGACGGCTCATACACATGTCAGTGTGACGGTGGTTGGCAGCATGATCCTACCGATGACAAAACATGCCTTTGTGAGTAACACGCACTGAACTGAAGTAGGCTCTCATCCCGTTTTCGTAATGCTAAACGCCGTAACTGATTTGGCCGATTAGCTCCAAAACATTTTGTCCATTAGCATTTACGATTAACCAAAATGCTTACGTCCTATGGAAATATCATCTTGTTAGTATTCATGTAAATGCTTTATCCAACCAGATAAGTTCTAATGCGTTAACATTTTCACATTGGCACTTTGCGATTCATGCACACTCATGATGATGTTATTATCAGCAAATCCATTTCAGCCATTGACGAGTGCCTGGACCCCACCATAGCCTCAACATGCGACCATTACTGTGTAGATACAGAATTCTCATACACGTGTTACTGCTACCCAGGGTATCTGCTACAAGCTGATGGAACAACATGCATTGGTAAGGGGAGCATTGTGGTTTAAAAAGTATTGTAAAATTGGTGATGGTTAAATACAGATATTTCTCCCACACTTTTATGGCCTTATATTTGTTATTCATTGAAACGATACATATTTTCAGATATTAATGAATGTGCGGTGGGTGCAGAAAACAATTGTGATGTGAATGCGGTATGTACAAACCTAGATGGGTCACATACATGTCAGTGTATGCCGGGTTACACTGGTCCTGGTCACTGGTGTGAAGGTAAGTAGCCCTCAATAAACTTACTTGCCTGTGAATCGTGCATTAGTATTTGTGATCTTTGATGACGACAAAAATTTCATTTTGAATTAGATAGACATTAAAAAAAGTTCACAGCGTTTTCTTAATAACCACTAAATGACTTTGTATCTTCAGAGATGGACGAGTGTCAGTACGGTAATGCTAGATGTGAAGGTGGCTGCGTGGATATGCCAGCAACTTACGCATGCACGTGTGTTGAGGGCTATATGCTAGATCCTGAGAATCTAGAGGATTGCTTAGGTACTGAGCTACTTATTCCCGATCTTTGATTCACTTTATTCACACACAAGATCTTTGATCGGTACAAAATCAAATATTCACCTTGTCACTTTTATTTGACATTACCAGATGTTGATGAGTGTGCACTACCGAGCAACCCTTGCTGGCAGAATTGTGTCAATACAATTGGATCGTTTTACTGTACATGCGATGAAGGTTTTAGCCTGATCGACTCTGTCAAGTGCACAGGTAAAATTCATTGTAGAAAATATACAATTTTCATTACAATATAGCATTCGTACAATGCCTAATTCTTGTTATCCTATTACTGTCACTTTAGTTTCCATTAGTCATTCTGTATTATACTAAAAATATATTGTATACAAACTTTGCTGTTTTTGTAAAGGATATTTGTTTCAATAGGTACTATCTAATTGGCCTCTGATTACAGAACAGTCAATTTGACAGTTTAACTTACAGAAAATATTTTTACCAAAATAGTATTCAGTTGAATGTGTTGACATAGAAGAAATGAATATGCCATATTAATTTAATCGTTTTCCTGTAGAAAACAGTCCATCATGCGGCAAAAATTGTGGCGGTGGGGTCTGTTACTACAACACAACAGTTGGTCGCGAAGAATGTCATTGCTTTGAGAACTTCAAGTTGGACAGATCGGGACAATGCAGTGGTTAGTAGCTTGTGGCTGTAGTTTTATGTGTGCATGTATCATACAATTTAGGCTAGGCTGAGTTTAGACTGAGCACGTTACTCTTATTGTAATCTTCCTGTGACTTTATCACAGATTGGGATGAATGTGAACCAGATATTGTGACAGTTGACGGGTCTCCCATCTCCACCACTACGACAACAACTACAACTACGACAGTGGCACCAACAACTGCTATGGGTATGTGTATTTTAGTTTGTCGCAAATATCTTTTAGTGTTTCCGTTTTCCCTGCTGTGATGTTCTATGGATAAAAACAATAATCCTTACTACAGCAAGTTTAACTTATTTCTCAGTGAGCAACTGAAAGTCATTGTAATCATTCTCTTGATATTTACAGATGGCAACAGTACAGTAAACGGCACTGTTACTGACGCTCCAGAAAATAGTACTGAAAGTGCACCTCCAAATATTACAACTACAACAGTGAGTTAAAATCCATCTCACCACCTTAGCATAAGACAATAACAATTTATGCTTTGATAGTTGAAATGAACAGCATGCTTCTCAATTGTTCCAAAATCAGCCCAGTTTCTTCTAATGCATGTCTGTACGTAATCGAAACAACAAATTTAATTCTGTGGTATATATAAAAGTACAGCCACAAAAAAACATAAAATACCCACACACATACCATATCATAGCACAGTAAACATTCTTTTCAGAGGCCACTACTTTTTCGGCCTAATCCCACCATAAAATGGGTCTCACAAACAATAAAGACAGTAAAGTATGTAAGGAAATTTTAATCTGACGGTAAATTGTGAGTGACCTCTCAATTGAGTGGCTTCTTGATATGATGCCTACTGTATTTTTTCTTTGAAGCTTGCACCAAACCAAGTGAAGGTGTATCGTGACAAGTGCAACAGGAGTACAGAGGCCACATGCAGTAACCTGCCTGTAGGGTACCAGTGTCACTGCCCTGATGAACTTGAATTAGAACCTGATGGACTCTCATGTCAAGGTAATATGTATAAATAGTTTTGTTCAGAAGTTATTGTCTTTTCCCGTTCTCTTTAATGAATACATTAGAATTACAAGTCAATTGCCATTTTATGCAATGGCCAATTACGTACAGAATAAGTGTTCTGTAATAAGTTATATTCCCTGTTAAGCAATTATGAAACTGATCCCTGACCGGTATTTTGGTAGATTTTGACGAGTGCCGAAGTGTAGACGAAAGCAGGAGACATAAGTGTGATGTGATCACTACGCTTTGTGTAAACACACATGGATCCTATGAATGTCACTGTAAACCCGGATTCAGTGAAGATTTCTTTGATGACACAATCTGTGCAGGTAACTCAGAGCTGTGTTCAGAAATTTTAATTTAAAGAAATCCAATTGCAATTATTTTTGTAAGTGCAAGATCACGAAGGTATTGTAACGCTAAGCCGTAGTTTGTTAAATATCAGGCCAATGTCCAGTTTACAGTTAAGCTTGTGCACTAATTGATAGCTAACCATGCTCTGAGTGGTGGCTACTCATGTATGGCATGAATGGAGTGGAGTAGCTGTGCTATTGGCAGGGTGGTTGTGTATGCCCCTAGCATCTTAGCGATATTGATCAGTATACTTAATGCAAATTAAATAAACATCACTTACACGTGAGACTGTCATTGTTTTCTCTTCTAGATGTTGATGAGTGTAAGCAAGGCGATACTCATCCCTGTGACCAGGAACATGGTACCTGCACCAATTATGTAGGATACTTCACATGCACATGTGATGCAGGTTTCACAGGCGGCGGATATAACTGTACTGGTATGATTATAGCTGGTTACCTGTTGAAGATTTTTGCTTTTTTGCATTTCACATTGATCCCTTATGTTTATCATTGTGATTCACATTGTATTGCAGATATAAATGAGTGCATAGACCCAGCTGCATCTGGCTGTAGTAGTAATCAGACCTGCCAGAACTCTGTGGGTACCTATACGTGTGAATGCAAGCCGGGGTACAAGCTGGATACTTCATCGGGAAAATGCTTAGGTAAAAATCGTTCTTATATTTCCGTACCGAGTGGTCTGCCTTGATGTGCAGTATATCCATTTAATACTTGGAAACAGCTGCCAACTGGTTAATCTATTGTTTAATGATGCGATGTTTTAGTATGTCTGGTATTCTCTGACTTTTTTTTACATGTCTCCAGAAACTTGACATGGAAATTAAAATAAACTGTCAAATTAGAAAACATAACTCCATGTTAACAAAATCAGGACATTCCATTGTTTTGATTTTAATTGTTTGTTCATATTTTTATTTATTTTTTCTTCTTCATTTCAGACATAAACGAGTGTGACAGTGCAGTGCTGAACACCTGTGATCACTATTGTATCAATGAGGTCGGTTCGTTCAGATGTTCGTGTCCGAACGGTTATCAGCTGAGTCCAGTGGACGGAAGCACGTGTTACAGTAAGAACAGTTACAGTTTAATCTGGTATACATCACGTACGAGAATGCTTGCTGCTGGTTAATTAAAGAAATTGATGCAAACTGAATACAATAGAACTTTGGGCTCAAAATTTTTGGCAGTTAACAACAGTTAGTCACAATTCAGGTACATTTAACAGGGAACGTGGCGTAGTTCTGTAGTATGTGGTAAATGAATAAAACACAAGTTTCAGCATGAAACTCTTGACAAGTTTCACTTTGTAGAGTTAAGCTTTTTGTTTCAGTATCGGCTTCATGTACAGATCCATTTTGGATTAAACAATGTAATCAAGATTGTGTCAAGATCAATGGACAACACGGCTGTGAATGTCACAAAGGATTCCAAAAGGAAGAGAACAACCCATTCAAGTGCATAGGTAAGAGACTGAAAGGAATTTACCACGATGGCATAAATTGATAAAGTCAATCACAAATGCACTATGCGCTCAGGATTATTGGTAACATATTAAACTATGATAAACAGCACACAGTGTAGTAGTTCGTAACAAAGAACTCGAAGAATAAATATAAATTAGAACCAGTTTTTATTGAGCTTCATGCTTCCCGCCATGAGGTGTCTTAACAAGTGCGCATGTCCAATGCAAAACGAATATAAAGTGCGTAACGAGCTAAGTGCGTAAACGCGCAACCTAGTACACACAGCACAAACTATCTTGCCCATTTCCAGATATAAATGAATGTACTACAACTGATCCTGCCCTGCGAGACCTGTGTGGAGCAAATACTCTGTGCAACAATACCCAAGGGTCGTACTCATGCATATGTGATCAATACTACATCCCCGATCCAGATCGACTTGCATGTTCAGGTAAGACTAATTCTATTTGTCGTGTCAGCACAAATGAGAATGAATTAGATTACTATTGTTCAGAAACCTTGAGTAGTACCCATTAGTTGTGTGTAGCAACTATACAATTTGGCACTTTTTACAATCTGTAGAATAAACAACATCAGATATAACTGTCGTATTCATTGGTTTTAGAAACTGACGGACATTGGGGTGCGTGGAGTGTATGGAACGATTGCTCTAAGTCGTGTCATGGTCGTCGAACCAGAACGCGACATTGTGACTCGCCGCCTCCAACCATAGGTCGCAACTGTAATGGAACAACCGTCAGCTACGCCATGTGCAACTATGATATGAAGCCCTGCGAACGTAAGACACTTTTTGCTGGACGGCAATTTGAATGCATATTTATCAAAATAGTACACGTTGTTGTTGCATTGTAGAAGCTAAGGGATGTTACGGTATAAATTACATTGAGAGTAAATGATCACAGCACATTATTTTATTCTGTTTTCTATATTCGCTTTATTATTTTGTAATTAGAATGGCCAAGGAAAATTGTATTTATCGTTGTGAAATGTATCGTTCATTTTAAAACAACTGTGATATTGTGATATTTTAACAGCTTTGATCATAGAAATTTCGCAGAGTATTTTGCAAACATTCCCAGATATTCCACCTTATCACGTAAGTACAGCCATAAGTATTTTTATCTTCATACCAATAGTTGCGCATGACTGCTTTTTCTTAACAGTTTACTCTTTCTGTGTAAATCTCAGAATCTCTAAAGACAAGTTACGTTGCACTTTAGTCAAGTGCAATGACAAATATTTATTCGTTCATACTTAATTTCTTGATGTTGCAGTGGGAGAGTGTGGAGGAACCGATTCTCAGTAGATTGGCTGACGGATTGAATGCGTACTGCTCTGCTAATGATGCCCAGTTTAAGGAATGTTGTCTTCATAATCCATACAGGTACATGGCACTTTCGATAGTTTTAGTGGTAAATAAATTTAGAATGCGTTGATAGGTGTTGCTACAAAATTCCTTACAACTCGAGATAAAAAATAACACAAATAAATTAAAATTAACAAATCTATGATGTCCACTGTTTCAATGTTGTGCATCTTTGCTTCAGCTTTGGAATACCTGTTGGTAAAAAGTATTGTACTGCGGACCAGATAATCGTCGGACAAGGGTATCCTAGACATCTCGAAGCAGGTGGCACCAGGTACATAATGCAAGAAAAGTTCGGAGACATAAAAGTCGATCCACAAAACTCCGTCCACATTTTATTGTGGCTGTGCAAACACATGCTGTGCATTTTAATTATTGTTACTTACGTTTTAAATAAATTTCCACACAATTTTGCAGGGTGATGCTTCGAGGGGAAGTTAGAGTAGACAATGACTTGTGTGGCGTTTTAGGGGTTCTAGTAGACGAGACAACCGACAACAACGGAACTGAGGCAAACACAGGAACAAACGACACATCAGTGAATGATGGCGGCGGTGGTGCGAGGCGGAAGAAGCGAGCGACGGGGACAACTGCAATACCTCAGTCTGTGTTGATAGCAGTGCTAGAGAGTAGTGATGTTACAGCTGCAATAAAGAACGTGAGTACACTAATTGGATTAGCCCTTTGTAATTTTCCTTCAGAGTGACCATTTGCTACTGTCGGTACATATCTTGAACTCTTTGCGAGATTCTTCCCCAGAATCAATTTAATGACACAGAAATATGACATTTCAAATTGTTTAGGTTTACCCACTTGTAATGTACTTGGTGCGTAATGTTCAATTACAGAATTTTACCCGTACTAGATGGAACCCGTCGGTACCTGACGGGAGTGCACACAGTAAAAACCATTGCTGCTCATCTGCCACATTCAGACAGTGCAGCTCACCCAGCTGTGTGTGCAGCAAAAATGGGTGGGGTGGATT
>JBCAUI010501739.1:0-13260 GCA_038406195.1 Haplosyllis anthogorgicola | reverse complement strand
CATTTTTACTGTAACATCAATAAATTCTTCAAAAATAAATGGCAAAAAAATAATCTGATAGAATGGTTCGGTAATGACACAATAAACTTTCACACTGAAATCACTGGAGATTATAGAAAGTTTAGCAGAGAGGCAAGGTGCTACATATGTGATGTGATCGATCTCAATGGAATAAATATTTGGCCTACAATAGTTATTGGTAAAAATAAAATTGCTATGTTTCAGGGGCATTTTGTGAGTGGGCATCAAATGGTTTAGTTTCAGTTGACCTGTTAGTGAACTTGATTTATGTAGCAAATTATTCTATTTGGTGTGTAATTTTGTTATGATAATGACAATGCATTAATAGTGCAATTTACGAAGGAATGGCTACATATGTTAGTTTAGTCATCCAATATCAAACACGAAGAACAACATTTGATACTACAGTTGTACCACTTTCCTGTTTGCCATTAGTTTTCATTGCCAAAAGTATCATTAGATAGACGGAACTAGACGTGTTGGTATGTATAGTTCACATCTCTTTATTATATCAAAAGACAAATTAATAACGTTGTCTTGAATACATTCTTACTGTATAAATTAGTAATTTCTTTAGTTCCTTGAAAAGCTATCAAACATTACAGCAAAAATCGTATCAGTTGTGTACTAAAGGGCATATATGGGAGTTCTCATAATATGATTCCAGGTGGAATCTAATAATACAAACAAATGATGACAATTACTGTGCTTTACCATGTTAACATTCTGATACGATTCTTGTGTAATAAATGTCAGATGTCAGATGTCAGACATTTGTTTTATTTAATGCAGATAAAATAATGCTCGCACGAAAATTTTAGTCAGGCGAAATTTTAACTGTTTTGCTGACAAAAGAAGTGAAACTCGGAAACAGTGTGTGTTTCTATTGTTACTAAAATCAAAATGCAGATCTTTAAATTTATATCAATTTTATTTCAATAGAATGTCCATAACCCAGCGTGAAGTTCAATTGTTACGGGACCTTAAACCTTTGATAGTTATTTAATGATCTGAAGAGGCCAGAACTAATTTTTTCGATTTTCATTGAGGACACCATCCGCTCTTGCTCATGAACTAACAGAATATCTTTGACACCATAATGTTTTTGTATGTATTTTCAGTCGGTGAAAATAAAAATGGATCCACAATTTGTGACATTGGTATCCCTATTTCTGATGTTGTCGGCAATAGATTGTTTCCTGCTTCCCACTGGCTCAAGGTTAAGTAAGTATGTAGACTATACCTATAATGTATCGTTGCATAGGATCACAAGCTGAATACAATTGTACGTAGATACATAGTCGTAACAGTGTTTGAAAAACGACTGTTTTCAAGATCAGACCGAATGACAATCGTAGCCTCATTTCAGAAAGTAGAAGTAATTTCACGTTGAGCTTTTGATGATAATAAAACATAGTGTGAAATTTTGTTGTTTAAATCCATAGAGAACAAATTGAATTTTGGCTGGTCAAGAGTGACTCTGTAATATATTTCTTTACCTTTCTATTAACATTAAGATCCAGTACACAAAATTCGTATCAGAACTTTAACTCGGTACCTTGTGGGAGCTCCCTTATTTTCCCTTATGTACGTAATTGATATGATGTTAGTGTAATACATCTATCCAGTATCTCAACTTGGTTAATTTTGTAATAATTAATGCGTAATAACATTATCTGTATTTTAGGTCCTAAGAATGTTGGAATCTCTGATAAAATACGTGAATATCTGAAAAGTAGGTACGTTTATGATATTGACTTCCTATTTGTCAAATTCAACCTAAAAGAAACCCAAGTAAAATGCAAAGAAGTGAAAATAATGTCTCCAAAAGAACGAGAAGGAAATTCAAAATGAGCGTAAAACAATAAAAATTCACGTTGCCCTAGTGTTATTGAGAAAAGCGCAGCATGCCGTGTCTCCTCTCTCGGAAAAAGACACTACTTAAATTTCTATTGTCCCATACATATGAAACACTGACACATTTTGATGCCCATGTTTTTGGCCTACAGTGTAGGTGAATACTGTTTTGATGAAGAATTTGAAGCAAAGTGCTATAAAGGAGAAACTGTGGAAGTAACATATGCGAAGTATGGACGAATGTCCTCTGGAAGGTAAGATATATTTTGGATCGTTGCAAGTATAAAATACATATAAATTCATGAAACCAGCTACGTCGACGAAGGATAAAAATTCCGTTAAATTTTGTAATATTTAAATTTTACGCCTTGTTGTTTTTGACATCAGAATCCAAAAGTGGGATTTTATTTTTCAAAATATTTAGTAACATTGCCTTGAGATGAAATAGGTTACAAACAGTAAAACATTTAAATCTGTCATTCATCACATTATCACACCATCGCATGCACATGTTGGTTTACGGAAGAGCTTTAGTAGAAGGCAATACGTCTTGTTTTATATTCAAATTATGTTGGAAGAAGGGGTGAAAATTCATAACATGCAGCAATATTGCCGCAGTAAATTTTAGTTTCTTTAGATACCATGATGGTACATCAATGGAGTAGTCTAAATGAATATTTAGGATTGAATAACAGAGCCTTTGGAGGGTTCAAGCCTCCAATGTGCTTTAGATTTTTAAAATTCCGCCTGAAATTCCTATCAGTTTGAAGCATACAGAAATAAAGGAGAACGAAAGAATTCTGTGCTGTGCTTTTTGAATTTCTGTTGTTCCAAAACTAATAGGAATTATTTCTCAGAATCAATTCGCACTGACATGCAGCGTGAAATCTATTATTCCAAAACTGATGAGATGTTCATCGCCTCTACAGGTGTATTGCTGAGGACGAAAAGTATTTAGGCTGCAGCACGGATGTCCTATCTGTTGTGGAAATGTTCTGTCATGGACTGCAGAGTTGTAGAGTACCTATCAATAACAACTACTTCCAACGTGTCAACAACTGTCCAGATGGATTGGATGGTTATCTTCATGTAATGTGGACTTGTTCATAACACATTGCATTTGTTACAAAATTTTCATGAATGTTACTGACATAAGAGCAATAAAATTGTTTTTTTGCAACAAAACGAGATTGCTTGGTTTGATCTAGCAGTAGATTTAGAAAACGAAAAGAGGAAAGATTGATTGTGACGTTTAATTTACAGATTCGGTTCTAACGTTGTATGTGACTATCACAAAAAGAAAAAGGCAGCACAATACATAGTGAATACAGTCATAATATTGTCACGAGCTAAATACATCGTGATGATATGTTGGACTGCCTACGTATGTAATGGACAATAGTTTCTCTGGTGTCGGACCAACAGTGTATTTCATTCGAACAACATTACAGTATGCATTTCCTTGGTCCCCGAAATAAGGTTTAAAATCGTAAGAACCTCAGTAGCTTCGGGTTAAATTGTTACGATCCCAAGGAGCTACTAATGGTGAGTTAAATATCCTGCTAATTGGAATCATATGTTTGCTCTTTCCATATGGGATGTGGGTAATGCTATTATGCAACCAGTTATTATGTTACAATCAACTATGACTGCTGGCTTATTTATAGAAACGTAAGCAACTTAGGGATTATGAACTATGGGTATACCCAAAAAAACTTCTTTGACCCATAAACAAAAATATTTTCCAAAACTGAAACACACCCCGTTACCTTCAGCAAAGCAAGACCATCGCTTAAATTTCTTAATGACAAAAAACACCACATTTTAATGCCTCCTCTGATTTTTATTCATGCACGAATCGAAAAATGTCTTCATGCTGACTGCTTCATGTGGCTCAGCAGATCAATTCTGAAGGGAAAAAGCAAATAGCCAAAACAAACGCAAGAACAAATTCCACATCATGCAGTATCAATCAATATATTGAAATAAACCTATCAATTTGTTTTAAGCACAGTAATTGTCATCATTTGTTTGTAATATTAGATTCCACCTGGAATCATATTTCCTCATGGCAGAATTGACTGATTTAATCTGTTAGCATTCAATGCCCTTTTTATTATTTTCAGTCGTTAAGCTGTATTTACGAGAAAAGAAGATCATAAATATCTATTGTCTGTAAAAAAAATAGCCAACTACCTACCCTACGTGCAACAGTACACAGAAATCGTATCATTTTGGAAAAGAAGAGAACAAAGGAGAGAACGAAAGAATCTCACGCTGTGCTTTTGATGCGCTATTGTTAAACATTTTATATGAATTCCATGTACTGCTGCCAAGGTAGCTGAGAAAATATTTGTGTTGTTTCAGCCCCCCTCCCTGTAAAGCAGTTAAATGGGCATATTATTTACCATTTTATCTCTTTTTATATCACCAGTTAAACTTTAATCAATTCAGTGCATCAATGAGCTAAAAGGGTTCGTTGTTACCACAAAATAACACAAGACCAAACCTCTGTTGATCGCAAATTGACGTCAACCATCAGGATCCTGTACATTCTTGTGTTGTGTTTCTCATTATAATCATTTACTTGTATGTAACGTTAAGGCGCCTCTAATGGACTTAAAAGCATTGTAATCTCACAATTGCGTTGTTTTACTACATCCATCAGTGATGATGCATTAATATGTCACGATGTCAACAGACAGTAATAAACATTGATTGAATATTTTCCAATATGTAAAGAAAAACATGGGATAATATAATTTGTTATTTATTTCAAATAATATGTTGTTGTACATCAACAAAAATGTACGTGATACCTTTATGGCAATTCATAACTTTGGTAATAGGGAATACAATTTTTGAAATTAATTTTTAAATGACGTTGACATTCAAATTACTTTATCTTTTACTCCGTTATTGATTACAAGTATTACATAAGAGAAGTGAACCAAAAATGGAACAATTTGTAATAGAGTAAAGCCTGCCAATATAGGAACGTACAAAACAAAAAAAGATAATAAAGAATGTTGTTCATTTGCTGTGCTATTGTTTCAAACTGATGAGATTTCATCCTCTGACAAAGCTGTGCTATATATCATTCTACAGTGGACAGCTCCAGAGGGTCTAAAGCTTCAGTGCTTCTGGCATGTGCTACGGGAGTTTTCTGAACAAAACAGTAGCTTATCCAGTGACCTTCATACTTGAAATAAATGCAGCTGTGGAGAACAGAGGTGAATAAAGGATTGCATTCCATCGAGTACTGTCTAGCCCTATCTTTATAACGTAATTATTGAAAGTGTGTTTGTATGTATGTGTCTATGTGGCGGTTTGTCTTTTCCATATTTGCTGATATACACAATTACTATTTACACTCGCATGTCAGTTTTCTAGGAATAAACCCTTGCGCTGCAAACAGATTGGATAACAATACCAATAGCTATAGCATAAAATAGCTTAAATGAGGGATTTAAGATAATCCTGTAAACTGCTTGTAGAGTGTGGAATTCTTTTGTCTCTTCATTTGTACTGTGGAATCCAAGTAGACCAATTCAAATTTCCATCAGCTAATATTAGTAAGTCAGGGATATCAGTTAATTTACCAAGCCCGGTACAAATTCACCACTTGACTGGGTACATCAGGCATGCGCTCGGTAGTTAACCTAAGTAACCAGGCAAATCAATACGAAAATCCCGATTGACTGTTGAATTTGATGCTTTACAAAACATACAAGCTTATAGATTATTCATAAACGTGTCTTTACAAAGCATGGTGAAGATAAAAAGTGAAGTAGTTCCTGAAACTGTCACATCCAGAAAGGCCATGGAGGGAAAGAAGGTGGAAAATAAAGCAGTTCAAGTTTCGGAATATTTTGCTGAAACAAGTGGAATGCACGGAATTGGACACATAGCTGAAAGGGGCAAATTATTTGGATCAATCTGGGCAATTATATGTGCTGCAAGTTTTGGTATGGTATACGTGTATTTTTGTTTTTTGTTAGATCCCATCTTGTCATTTCTGAGTCTCATGTTAACTGGTAAGACCCTCCAACCGATGGATATTTCCATAGCCGCTCAGAGCACCTTAAGCCAGCTAGTCAGCTTAGCCACAAATTACGTTTGATAAAGTTATTTTCAACCAGATAACGGTGATAACAAGAATGATGACGTGAGGCTGTGCATTTGATATAACTTTTTGCCATTTATGCAAGAACAAATCAAGAAATTCCCATTAAAAGTTTAGAGCCAAAATTCAAAAACACAGCGTGGAATTCTTTTGTTTCGTCTTTTGTTATGTATCCTTAACTTTTTTTTGGAATTTCTTGATTTGGTCATTTATTAATCATTTCAAAAGACATAACAAATCTTGGCTACAATAATAAAATCCCAAAAAGTTCAATTTTTTATGCTCACAATACAGCGGTTGTATTACTCTTAGAAAGGTTAAGGCTAATGGCTGAAAGAAAATCTTAACTACCTAGCTTGTTCCCAGATATTACTTGGTCTATGGAAGCATCATTTGAGGTTTCACTATTTGTTATGCCTGCCTGGACAGATTTGACAGACAAGGTAGATTAAGCCTACTGGACAGATTAGGCAGACAAATTTATACCATTTGTTGTCCATAACAAATAATAGTGACTTAGAATAATGTAATGAAACCTAAAATTAGCAATTTCTCAGTTACCAATATTAGTTATTTTACTAGAAATAGTGTTAGTGTCCCTGCCTAATCACCTAAGTTATCTAAGTTATTGAACCCAGATTGTTGTTTAATTTTAAACGATTGATGATTAACTTGTGTGACACTGTTTTAGCAATGCTAATTTACCAAGTGGTGGCGGCTGTGCAGAATTATTATTCCTACCCGGTCATCACATGGGTCCAGTCAAGTAAGTCCGAAAATTGTGAAGTAGCACCGCAGCATGAAATTGCTGTCAATTTATAGAAACATCCAGAACAAAAGGTGAAACGTCAAAATTCCACGCTTTGCATTCGATGTGCTCTTGTTAGAACTCTGACAGGAATTTCATGATATGATCGTGGCATTCTTTTGTCACCTCACCATGCCAAATAAATACAATTTCCTGCGTTGCACCTTTGAATTACTTGTTCTCTGTTTGTGATGCATATTGATATCAGTTCCTTTTATTACAGGAGTGAAAGATAAATTAATTTATCCAGCCATTACCTTTTGTAACGAAGCACCAGTTACGAGGCAGAAGGATCGCATATTCAATGATTCTTCATTCTTGGACCAAAATATATCTCTACCATTACGACTTCTCTACGAAACTGTAATTGCCTTTCTTTTAATATAAACAAGATGAACTCTTAAGGACATGTTGGTGTGTGTGTGTGCGTGCGTGCGTGTGTGTGTGTGTGTTTGTGTGTGTGTGTGTGTCTGATGTGTTCCTTTGAGGAGCCACATATGGTCGCTCTTTAGACTTTGGTTTCTGGACATGGCAGCCTTGAGGGTTGTTTTACAGATCAGCAGATCAGCGTGTTCATTTCTGATTTCTGGTCCTTCGTGCTCACCCTCAGCACCGGAGAGTGCCTTGCACATTGCTAAGCAGCCAGCTAACCATACTTCCGACGTACTTTTACAAGGAGTGGTGAACAGCCACCAGCACCACAAATCGATACAACGATGTGAACCACTTTCAAATGACCTTCAGATGACTTTGATCTATTTTTGACGCTGACCTTGTGTATTGCTCACAAATTTATATTGGAGCATATGATATTTACAAATAACTGTCAAATTTGGATATTTTTTATTGCTGTGACCTTGAACGTGACCTGATAACCTACGTTTAATGTACAACTTGATCAGTATGTGCAAATAATTTTTCTTAAATTGACAAATTTGTTTTTGTCAACAAACGTTTAAATGTCTTACACACCCATTTCATTTTCTAAGTCAATGCAATTATTTGAACGAAACTAATGAAGTACACTTACATGTAATTAGAGTAATTATTCATTTTATGCTATTGTTTATTTCTGTTTCAGTAAGACAACGTTAATATATTTTATTATCACATTAGGATGCGCCTTCCACCCACCAAAAGATTTTCTTTAACCTTAAATTTCTTCTCTATTTTAGAATAATAACACAGATAATGTAAACCAATATAGTGATAATTTGTTCTACTATGTTGCTATTAAATCAAACTTTTCTCAGACAAGAGACATCAATTTAAGCAGGCCACATACTCCTTTTGGCAACACACCATTAGTTGGTTTTCCAAGTCCTTTTTGTGACCATACAAATTCATCACTGTTATTAGGACCTAATTTAACATAAACAAAGCATAATTGTATTGAATTCCATAATTTTGGTTTTTATTTTTCTTGTTATTATGGTGAAATAGTGAAATAACAGCATTTTTGGAGTTTAAAGAAATAACATGGGATAGGGGTATTTTGCAACTGTTGTCAATTTTTAATTGTTAGATTGTATCTGTTAAAAATCAATCTTAATTTCAGATGATAAAATACAATAATGTTACAAAAAATAAAACGGAAGAGGCCGAAGACGATTTTTTCGATAACATAGAGTATGACGGGAAAACATTAGATTTGAAAACACTTATGAACAGTATACCGTTACATGAAAAATCACTACTTGGATTTAGGCTCGAGGACATGTTACTTAAGTGTACACACTCACATCATGATTGCAGTGAAATGTAGGTAACTGAATTCATACTGAATAGAGAATATGAGTTCTTGAGGGAGCTTTCGTTCTTGCTTTTTACCTTCTGTAACAATAAAAAATTGAATTGTGCTATTGTTCAAGTTGAGAGCAGATCTTGAAATTCGATTTACTACTGTTCTGTAAGAAGTTTCATGATTCCACCACATATATTCCACCATCAGCTCCTTATCATTATGTAGGCTTATTTAATTAAATGTCTGGAAAGTATCATCAATAACTGTAAAAAGGGCCTGAAACGAAGTGTAAGATAGAAGCAAACATGTTGTGGTTAAATTGTATAATTGCATGCTTAACTGTAATACAGATATATAGGACCTTTTCCACATCATCCTGACAGCAATTCATGGACGATAATTCAGTAAATTATTCGTTTCCTTCTGAACATCTCAATGGTGAATAGACTTCTTAAGAAAGATTTGACGGACTTAGGTTCTTTTTATGGATTATTGGCTGCTCTGCCTTTGAAATCTAAAGATAGGATGAATCTCTCCATTGGTGTTTAGTTACCTCATGAATCTCTCCATTGGTGTTCAGTTACTTGCCGTCACGATAATAAACAAGAATGCCTTTCAATCGAAGGCCGAACCGCCCGCTTCGCAAATAGTCATTAAAACACCAAAGACATTAAAACATGAAAAACATTACAAAAATATAGAAATTTAACATTCAAATGACCTTGACCTATATTTTGACCTTGACCTTGTATATTGGTCAATCATATGAGAACATTTGAGATTTGCAAAAATCAACCAAAAATTAAAAATTGACCTTTAAATGACCTTGACCTTCAAATGACCTTGACCTATATTTTGACCTTGACCTCATTTGTTTCCAACATTAAAACATAAGATATTGGCCAACACCAGTCAAAAATAGCACATTTTTATGGCTGTGACCTTGAACTTGATCCAATGACTTTGGTACTCAAACTTGACCTAAATATTATAAAGATGTACCACCATACCAAAAAAAAAGTTTCTAGGTTAAGTGGTTTAAAAGATATAGCCTGTAGAGACAGACAGACTAACACACACACGCACACACACACACACACACACACACACACACACACACATACACAGACAGACACGACTGAAAACATTACTTTCCCGCATACACGGGCGGTAATAAATTTTATTTACCTAACAGGGACTTTGTCAACTTCACCAACTACAAATATGGAAATTGCTACACTTTCAACGCAGCTGTTCCAGATAAACCTCCACTCATTGCTCAAAGGGGAGGAACCGAAAGTGGTAACTAATTTTTGCATCCAAATAACGAAAATGCTCTTACGTATTAAAGGTATGTGGATTCAAAGGACGAATTGTTCGTTCACTGTTCTTCATTTGGAGATCAAAAGAAATGGACACTGTCACAAGAGTGGAATTCTATTGTTCGCCAAATGGAATTAGTGAAGTCAATTTCAGGGACTACAATACAACTTGACGTTTAAATGTTTTAAAATGTCAAATTTCAGGACTAGATCTGCAGCTTTTGATAAGACAGTATGACTACGTTCATCTCAACACACTTTCCGCTGGAATAAGATTAGTAGTTCACGACCAATCCACGATGCCGTTTCCTGAGAATCAAGGAGTCTATCTCTCACCTGGATTCAACACTGGCATTACAGTGACCAAGGTACGGAATTCGGAAACTTTTCACAAGAAAGAAACTCGGTGCTGTCTGTGACACAAACGAAAACAAAATTAAGCGTGAACTCTTGTTTCAAAATAACATTCAGCATGTCCCATCTTAAACATTATTCGGATATTTTATCCGTTGTTATTCGTTGTTTACAGCAATATTTCAATAAGCCCACTTTTGGGGACGACAGGTTAACATTAGTGATAACAGTATTGTTGTTTGTTGGTAAAGTTTTAAGTGGACAATACTTCCTACCAATACGCCTCTCAGCAGTTATGTATGAACAAGTTATCACAAATGTTAATCTGTTGCCTCTTGTAATTATTGTAAACTCCTTTGACAGACAAAGTCAAATAATTACCCACCACCTTACACTCAATGTCTGGAGGAAGATGAAAAACTACAGAAATGGGAGACAACGCAGAACATTTTCAATAGCTTGCTTCCGGGAATGAAATATGATCAAGTGGTGTGTATAATGCCTTTTTACCGCCCGCGTATGCGGGAAGGTAATGTTTTCAGTCGTGTCTGAGTGTGTGTGTGTCTGTCTGTCTGTCCATCTGTCCAGGCTATAACTTTTGAAACACTTGTCCTAGAAACTTCATTTTTGGTATGGAGGTACATCTTTAAAATATTTAGGTCAAGTTTGAGTACCAAGGTCATTGGGTCAAGTTCGAGGTCACAGCAATAAAAAGTGTCCAAAAATTTAGTGTTGTCTACTAATATCACATGTTATGATGTCAAAGGTCAAATTTCCAGATTTTTGTAATTTTTTCATGGTTTAATAATTATTTGCATTTTAGTGACTATTTGCATTTTAATGACTATTTGCGAAGTGGGTGGTTCGGCCTTTGATTGGAAGGCATTCTTGTTAATAATACGAACAATTACAAATCAGTATCATAGCAATATTCAGAATATTCGCTATATCTCCCTATCACGGAAGATATGATCACTTGTTTTTCACTTTTCCCTAAAACTACTTCACCATAACGTTTCCCTTGTCGGTTTTAGGCCTGCCTACAGTCAGAATACCAAAGAGACGTTGTTAAGGAATGTAAATGCTATGATCCGTCCTACCCTACTCCACAGGAAACAACAGGAGAAATCCCTCCGTCATGTAAAATACTGTGGAAAAGTATGCACCATGTTTATTATACATATAATAATATTACTAGTTTTCAAGGAAAGGCAAGGTCTATATCAAATAATATTTCAAGAGACGTAATGTTCATCTACAGCTCTAGGGAAAAAATTCAATTTCGGAACAGTAGAATTCTATGCGGTGCTCTGATACCCATCAACGTTATATTGTGGAATTCGTTTGTTCTTAAACACTTCTAAATTGATTGCAATTTCAAGATTGAACCCACGTAGTCACTGTAGCAATGTTCACATTGGATTTTTATTCTTTGGGCTACAGCGAATGAAATTTTTCCTCAATTGCTACAAAAGTATACATGCCGGATGACATCATACTCCACCTACAGTGAGAGTCTTTTTGCTACTTACCCAGGACAGAGTGACAATTTTTTGCGCCAACCACATCATTTGGATGTAACAGGCTCCTAAAGTGATGTGACGCTGATGAGTCCAACACAGATGGCACATGAATCCGCACACAACGGTAGTTGCTTGGCAACATAAAAAATATACAATTTCATCATTACTTACCTGTCTATGCATGGTGGGATATGAATCCTTATGCAACTTTAACAATGTGACAACATTTTACGTGCGCCATTATTTTTTTGTAGACACCACAGATTGTTTTAACAAGTTTTGGGAAAAGTTCATGGATTCATCGAAATATACTAATCACTGCCTTCCGCTTTGTCAGTAAGTTGTCATTTGTCATAACGAAAAGTCTTCTGTTAGAGGGAAAATTGACTATGTGGTAATTTTGCCAGTTTCTCTACCCAGTCGGGATATCAAAGGCACACTCTTGCTTTTTTGGCAACGACGTAAAATTATACATTCTAAATGATGATTTCCTCCTCTCTGTATTTATTGTTCTTTGGTTCTCTTTAATTGAGAACTAAATTTCACACTGTAGTATTGAGAAAACTTAAAACACTGTTCCATGTTTTTCTTACGTTTTTCATGATGAACTAATTTTGGATTTTTAGTTCATTCGTTTCGATCTTTCAATTAACAGTGATGTCGGTAAAAATTCTGAATTAGATAAGTTTCACTACAGTGCCAGAGACAATTTCCAAAAAGCGTACACATGCAACAACGTTGACATTTAGCTCAGATTTCCAGAATGATATCTTTATCTTGTTTTACATACTTGTTGGGAATTTTCAGGGACACTGACTTTATTTTGTCAACTTCCGAAGCATTTTGGCCTGCAACTGAAAGTATGGTAAGTATTTTTCCGTTTGGAAGACATGGCATAACATTTAGATCTGTTGGGGAAAAATGGAGGTCTTTGTACATGTCAATTAAAATTCACGCTGAGCTAGTGTACCCAACTCATATACAAGGTTTGTGATGACACTCTACGTTTATAAACCCTTGTTTTCTCACTTTATTTTTATTTTTGAAAATTAGTAAAAACAAAGCCGATTCATTCATTCATGTTGGCTGAAATGGTCTTAATTTTATGCTTTCGAATTTCCGGATCCGGATCAAGTCTATGCCAGCCGTATCAAATGATATATTACCCCTTTCCACGTAAACAGAAAACGAGTGCTTGTCATTGCTCATAGCATCTTTTCGCAGGCAGATCAATACATTTTTACCGCCCGCGTATGCGGGAAGGTTATGTTTTCAGTCGTGTCTGTGTGTGTGTGTGTGTGTGTGTGTGTGTCTGTGTGTCTGTGCATCTGTGTGTGTGTGTGTGTCTGTGTGTCTGTGCATCTGTGTGTGTCTGTCTGTCTGTCTGTCTGTCTGTCTGTCCGGGCTATAGCTTTTGAACCACTTGATCTAGAAACTTCATTTTTGGTATGATGGTACATCTTCATAATATCTAGGTCAAGTTTGAGTATCAAGGTCATTGGGTC
>JBCAUI010501728.1:0-13260 GCA_038406195.1 Haplosyllis anthogorgicola | reverse complement strand
ATTATTTCCTTTAATTACAATACTAACGCGAGTCCCACTAATGATTTACACAATAAAAACACGATTTCATAACAGTAAGACATAGAAACTCATGACAGGAATCACCCCCCAGATACCAATGTGACAACAAATCTGGGAGGAGATTCTGCTTGCCTAGTACATAATGCACCTGCACCTTGATGTTCTGCTGCACTGAAAGGAAGGCCAGCTCCCTCACACATCTGGTCATGAACACATCCTTGGAGCAGCCAGAATTGATTGTTGACACTGCATTGGTATTGTTGAGCCTAACATAGAACTTGCAGTTAGCTGACTCTGACAGCCAGACTTCCATGGCCACTACCAAGGTTATCAATTCTAAATGCACAATTGGGTGCTGTTCCATATGGAGAAACATGGGGAAACAAACATGAAAGAACTGCTTCTGGCACATGGCTCCCCCACTGATCTGAGTAGCATCTGTGTCCAACCATGAACCCATCTCAAACCATGTCTCTCTGTAAATGAAGAATGTACCATTAACTATTGGCATAACCTTGTCCCACCACTGAAGGTCTCTCCTGATTTCATCAGAAATTGGGAAGGTACCCATTGAAGGTGAGCCCCTGAGGTCTTGCAGCAACCATGCAATGAACACTCTACCTGAACGAATTACCTGGGACATGAACTGTAATTTGCCAATGATGGATTCCAACTGGTGCCTGGAACAGTTCTCTTTGTGCAACCATACTGCAACTAACTGCCTAATTTTGGCAACTCTGTCATCATCAATGGAAATAGTCATATCAAGGGTGTTAAACCTGATGCCCAGCACTACCATTATGTGAGACAGTGGGCAGGCTTTATGACTCAACTCTTCGATGTTTAGATCATAAAAAATGCAACCCAATGATTTGAAATCCTTCCATGCCTTGAGACCCAAGGTGACCCCAATGAAATTGTCCAGGTAGTTTGTGCTGAAGGCTCCAGTACACTGATGTATCCAAGAGACAGCAGTGGTGACTCAACACCATGTTGAAAAACAGCTGGTCTTGCCACTCAAACCCCAACAACTGCCAATCAGCTGGACACACAAAAATTTGTCTGTAAGCATGATGCATGTCTCTTTTGTACATCAGTGCTCCAGGCCCCACTGCTCTAACCATATCCTGAAAGGTGTCCACTGAAGGATAAGCTAATTTTATAGGAAGACCTAAGTAACTAACCTTATCTATGCCTCCATTGACTGCCCCCCCCCCCAGATAACTTAAATCTAGAATGACCCAACACTCATCAGAGTCATGTTTGGGAACAGTGTTAAGAGGGGAGACAGCCCATGGAGACAAGAAGGGATTGTTATTAAAAGGCTCCAAACAGAGTACTGTATTTAGCTTCCTGAGCAAGATAACCAGCCACCATGAGAGGATAATGTGTAGCCCCACTGTGATTCCAGCAGTGCTCCTGCATCAATTTAACCCTTTGGTCTCGACTTATTGGCCAGCCAAACTGTAGAAAGTTGACCACCTGATTATTGTGGTATCCGTGCAGCAGAAACTGCAACAGATCCATGTTCCACCTGGAGAACAGGGAATACAAGCTAATTGGTAATTATGCTGGCCAGAAGCCCTCACCTGGTTAACCATCAGTACTCTGTTGATATCTACCTCTGACGTACATGCTGGAGGACCCTGCCAGATGGCAGCACCCCCAAAGTCATGCCCTGGTTCCCCTTCAGATTCAGATTCCTCCCAAACCTTATCCCCCACCTGGTAATCACAGACAATATCATTGAAATTAGATGATATAGTAAAGGATGGTACAAACTGAGCCATTGACAAGGGCCCAGGTGTGGACAAAATTGGTTGTGCATCCTTAATCACCAGGGAGGGGGCTGGCTGTGGAAGGCTGTCTTCATCTGCCAGGTAACCTTCATCATTAGAAAGAGAATCCATGTCTAGTCAAGCAGAATGCAATGTACACTATGCAAACTTTTCCCTGTGAAACTCCTTCTTCTTTTTTAATAAGCAAGCTGCACACACATGATATAATATGTGAGGCTTGTCACCCAACATACCAGCATGCACATTGTTTTTTAACGGAATATCACAGTTATCCAACTGAAAGGCTTTGCAGAACAAAACTTTATCAACAGCTGACCTGGTGGAAGTGGTAGAAGTGGAGTTGCTTGCCGTGTTTTGCTCTGTCTGAGCTTTTAACAGGTCCCCCATTATTAGCATATCCAACAAAATAAAGTCTGACTTCCATGTTGACTCCTGCCTTTAAATGCTCTGAAGAATACATGTGCAGAGCTGCCTAATTTTCACAACTGGCACCTCTGTACCTTCCAGTAGGCCAGCTGCTTCAACAGTTTTAAATGACCAAATGTCTCTGCCACAGAGGAAGCTGCCAAAATAATGGACAACTCCCCTGCCACCAACTGATCAAAGGAAATGTCTGCAAACTTGGGTAAAACTGGCACAAAGTGCATGTCTAAATTATTATGGGGCCATGCTTGAGGTTTACATATCTTTGAATTATACTTGGCAAACATGCCCCACTTTAGCTTTCGCTTATGCTTGAGCCTGTGTTTTTTCGCCTGTAGCTCAAATGATGGAGAACTATTGCTTCTAGCCTTCTTGCTGACTTTAGCCTTGTGTGAAGTGGAAGCTTCTGCATTCTATTGAGGCTGTGATGGAGTCACTGATGGTATCCTGTCCAAAATAACTGCCGGGTCAGATGACCCCAAGGCCAGGAGCTACTGATGGCTGCTGGCACCGAACATTGTCTCAGCAGTATCTGCTGCTGGGACTTGGACCTCTGGAGCCCTGGCAGTCTACAGTAGTCTCTCATCCTGCATGAATTGATCATAAGGTTCCTCTGTGGCTCCAGTCTGAGCCACTGATGTGGACCCCACTGGGGCCTGTTGTCCTGAATGCTTGGCAATGAACTGTCCCACTGGGTCAGATGATGCATGTATAATTTCAGAAGTAAGAACTTCTACCCCTAAATCTGATAATTCATTAGCATCAACTGTATCTGAATCCAGGGACTGCATTTGTGACTCAGAAACTTCAGTCACGTTGAAATGTTAATCGTCTCCTTCTGGGTCAGTTTCAGTATCAGAAAACACAGGTTGGAGGGGAAGCACTGGATGGTTAGAAGGTGCTTTAGCCACTGGATTAAGAGGGTTACAACCTGCCATATTGGCCATTGTGCACTCAATGTTCTGTAAGTTACCAAGTGGTTCAGCATGGATCAGATTTGTAATGTTGACTGTGACATCTGAATTCTTGGAGGTGATTTTGCACTCTTACTGGGCTTTGTTCCACCTGGTACCTTGGTCCTGGGTGGTGCTGGCTTATCTTTACCATGAGCTAACCTTGCTTTGGTGACTGACTTGGATGTTGTTTCACAAAAAGTTACTTTCTTACACTGTGCCTTCACCACACTCGCAGACTGAATAGCCTCCCCAAAAGCCGGATCCTCATTAAGGATGTGGACATTGAGCTCAGCAGCCTTACTGCTAATTCTTTGGCTACATTTTACCACTTTTGAAGGACTTTGCATCTTGTTTAAAGTAACTTTTCTACGCAGTGAATGACAAAGTTTTTCCATGGAATTGGGCTCACATTCTCTGCCTGATTCTTCAAAGTTACTCACATTACAAGCTTTCTTTGAAGTCTGTTTGGTCCTTGCCATGTTCACTCAAACATAGCAAGTATAAATAATACAAATTTAGGCTTAAAATGGGTAGAAAAGCATGAAAATATGAAGAGAGAAAAATTTTGTTGTAGCAATTAAAGATGGCATCGAGAAGTGAGTCACATGACCCTTTTGGTGGGAAGCCAGCTTGTTTGCCTGACTAATTCCAAAGTTATCAGGTTGGCATGCTTGATTGCATGAATTATTCGAAATTAAGCTTAATTTTGGGGTATATTAACAAGAATGCCTTCCAATCAAAGGCCGAACTGCCCACTTTGCAGGTAGTCATTAAAATGTAAAAAGGAACTAAAATGCAAATAGTTATTAAAACATTAAAAATTACAAAAATCTTGAAATTTGACCTTCAAATGACCTTGACCTTCAAATGACCTTGACCTATATTTTGACCTTGACCCATTTATTTGTCTCAAACATCATAACATGTCATATTAGCAGACAACACTAAAAATTTTGACTTTTTATTGCTGTGACCTTGATACTCAAACTTGACCTAGATATTATGGAGATATACCACCATACCAAAATCAAAGTTTCTAGGTCAAGCGGTTCAAAAGTTATAGCCCGGACAGACAGACGGACAGACACACAGACACGACTGAAAACATTACCTTCCCGCATACCAGCCAGAGTTACTGAAACACCCTAAAACATATATCGCAGAGTTGACTCGATCAGTCGGTGTACTGACGCCACGGTTTGCACTTTAAACGGAACTTCCCAAATTGCAAAAACACAAAAATGTTGAAGTCACAAACATCAAAATCAAAACATTAAGTTAAACCAGTCGTAGTATCAGTTGGAATAGGCAGAGAGACATCATAAATATTTCCTTCCCCTATCATTAGGAGACAAAGTGGCTGTTCACGTGTTTTGTTTAGAACTAACAGCAAAACCACTCGTTTTCATAACCCTTAACGCGTTTTCAGTTACATTCTAACGTCACTTCTTCGGCGTGGCCTCATTGGCTTAACATTACACCGTTAACGTCGGTGCATGGTGCATTTAGGTTTATGGAAACGCGCTGTACGACGTAAGTTTCGGAGTTGATTTTACATCAAAAAGATGGTCCTAGAGTCTTGGAAATGTGTTAATCAGAATACAAAATATACATTGGAATGGATTTATGGCCTGTCAGATGCTGCCCACTCAATTCCGGAAAAGAAAATTCCCGTAATTTACTCCAGGGAAGTCCAAAATGTCATCTCAATCAGCGTTTCTTAAATTTAACGCCCATCCTTTAATGCAACAACAAACTAGAGGTCTCAGATTTTTATCGATAATCGATTATTATCGACAAAATAATTTTATCGATAAATTAATTGTAGTCAAAATTTCATAATTGATTATTGAATCTTGGTAAAGTAGTACTGAATGTGGATACACTACTTGCAATTTCATGTAAAATTAAAAAATTAAAGGAAGAAAGTGACAAAAGTTTACAGATAATTGGTGAAACCACTTTACAACAAAGAATTATATTTCTCTGTGAATTGGCTTCATTAGATAATTATAAATGTAACGAAATTACCAAAAAATGCCTTGCTCGTATGTCATCATTTACAACTTGATAATCGATTATTATCGATAAATATCGATGATAAAATTTTATCGATTACGACCCCTACAATAAACGTTAAATGTTAGTTTATTGCCTAACGCTACTAGCAGCTCGTTTTCATAAACTTAGTGCACTTCCATAACGCAACAAATGAATACCGAGAGTAGTGTTATGAGTACTGTATGTTGGTTTATTACATAACGCTGGTCTGGTAGTGTATACGGTATTTGTTGCGTTGGAGGATCGGCGCTAAGTTTATGAAAACGGGCTGGATAATCACCTTGTGGAGGAAGGATGACTATATTCACGAAGCATTATTTGTAATGCAGTGTAATTTATAGCATCAGACTGAACCACATATAGACCTATGACATCATTTGACATAACATTTAAAAATAATGTAACGGCAATTCTCAATAAATCGTATGCAGGACGCAGGTAATTAACTTTCTGTGTTAATCAGCATGCAGGAAGTTTACTGCTAAATGGAAATGTTGCTTGAAGAAGCCTAATCTGAATAAGCTTAATTTAATTACATGAGCTGTAATCTAATTACATTTTGCTATAATCAATCGGATGCTCTAATTATGGATAATTTGCTCGCTTGTAAAGTTTTATGAGAACTGGGGCAATTTACGACACAAATTGTCAAAGTAAAAATCCGACGTTAACCGTAGTCTGTAGATTTCAATTACGAACTTCAACCTACGAATAAAAAGCAGTTGATTAAAATTTATCTCAGGACTCAGTGACACAATTAAGAACTTTTTAACTTACACGATACAGTATACATGGGAAGTAATCTTTTTCTGAGTAACACATGATGTTTTCTTTTTCAAATATTCTAGTAGTACATTCCATTTATTTCAAATAAAAAAATAGTCCTTCATAAATTGCATCAACCATGCCTAATCTGATCAGAGACGATACTTTATTTACTTTGATTTCATAGACGTTTCGGTATGATCTCTGACCTTCATGGCCGCTGCTCTCACTGTAATGGACATGTCAACTGACAGCTTTCAAGGCGATACGGACAAAAAATTAACTCTTTCTCTCTGTCAATTTAACTGTCATCCATGCTCTCCTGGTGAAAGCTGCATTTCTCTATTGCAAGATCGATGGGTGCTGAGTCCATATCCAGGATGAAATCGTCAATTTGGACGTTGTGTTTTTGTTCGAGTGAAGGAGGTGGTGTGAATTTCTGTTGTTTGAAAATGAAATGCAAATCACGAGGCGACAACTGTTGCATCTAATTGACGACAGAGTTTGTCTACAATATCTATCTTACAAGTTTTCTTGTCCTGTTTGGTTTGGCTGGTTCGGCCTTAAAATCGTAAAATGATGTCCTAAATTTTGGCTTTGGATTAACAGCTACTTCGCATTGCTTCTAATAGTTTTATAGTAGATTGTTGTCAAAAAAAAATAAACGAGATTTTACATTTAAAGTTCTGTGATGGCGTGCTGGACTGCGGAAGTAAATTACAGAAATCTTATTCCCCTCCCTCCCCCCCGCCCCCCCAACAGTTGTGGCAGCACTTGATGGACAATAAATTCGATGAGTACCTCGTCTCGTACTGAGATCAAGATGATACAGAAATTTAATGACAACATCGAAGCTGAATTGATGTAAAGATCATTTTCAATATTCCTAAGGCAGAACCTCCCAGTGGGTTTCTTGAATTATATGTACAAAAGATGATGACAAAACATACATTACACATCGTTAATCTTCTTCTGCAATGGCCTCGGAGATCGCCAAAGTAGATGCTTTGTCGCCGTGTGATGAAGCAGTGTTTAAGAAGGATGCTGGCTATGTGATAAGAGAATAATAGGAAATTAGATGTCAAATGGAAACCTTAAAAGCATGCACGTCAATCTAGACCCGTAGAATATTACAGTCAGCTGGCGGGTAAACAACATATATCACTGTGCAGAGTTCGCGCCCACTCATGATCAAACTTTAATGAAGTAGTCCATTTTATTTTGCAGGCGAAGTTTTTTCTTAAGTCTCATCCTCAATTATATAAAAAAGTAGTTTATAAAGTTGTAATGTCATTGTCGTACCAATTTAAGCACAACGAAACGTTCTCGTTGAAAGTAAGACAACGAAATTATGATTCAGTGCAGGTAAGCTTTTATTACATCTAGTTCAACTAACACACAGGTCTAGCACTTACAATTTCAAAAATTTATATTAGTGAATTTTTTCGCTGTGACTCCGTCAGTTTTGATTGTAAGAATAAAAATTAAAATTTTCACTGTGTCTCTGTCAATTGTGACTGAAATGCTGGGGAACCTGAAAGCTTCTTGTGGTCTGTTACCATGTGCGTTTTCACGCGCGGCGCATGATCTGTCCCTTGACGGAGAATAATTGAGACTGTTACAACAAATTCCGAACAAATTATGCAACGTTTCTGCAGACAAATTCTCAACTGTACGCTTCTGTTATGGTGCATTTTGTCACTAGTTTGCAGACAGGAGTTGGTTTTGGAAAGCTGTTTACGAGAAGCTGATTAAGCAGTCTTGAGCAGGATGCTGTAGTTATGTGATAAGAATATAATAGGCAAATAGGAGGACCACATCAACCGTAAAATACAGGGGGCCAGCCAATATGGCTAAAAAATCATTTCAGGACTATCTGTACGATTTTGTGTGATAGTTTTATGGATTGTGATTTTGGCTCGTATGTTATGGCAGCACAATCTGTTTTGCGGCCCTTTCGTCCTGTACCGTGACCATGCTGAAAAACGAAACAGTTCGCATGCCCATTAAAATTCAATTGGGAAATTGCATTTATTTGCTGCAGTTTATGCTTTGAAATGCGATGAATTTGACGTCACAAATGAAATAAAAATGTCTGTAAGTGGATGTTAAATTTATTAAGCATAGCCCAAAAAATTCAAGGTGTTCATTTTATAGTTTCAAACAATAGAGTGAAATCAAGAGTATGTCAAATGATACACTAGATGTCTTTACACTGACATATCTGTGTCTATTTAATAGCTTGTTCGGGGATAGACAAGGACTTGTTCAGATGAACCTGAGGTCACACTATTGCTGGTGACATTTAAGTGACATGGGGAATAACACATGTCATGTACACACTGGCAGATGATAAGGCAAGATGTCAAGCATGTAATTGGCTCCGTTCATCGGTGTACATGAACAACTGCAGCAATTTCATTGGAATTGGTCCCCTTTTCAATTCAGCTATCGCTCCTTTGATACTCTGAGAAACAAGACATTGCTTCCCACATACCGTCATTATTGGTAAGTCAAATGAGTGTCATTTAAGCATTGTAACCTTTGCTCTGTGCTAATCCAGTCAGGTATTCATGTCAGTTCAGCGAATGTAACCTTTCATCAACCTCATTGAGACACACATAAATATTCGCGGGTCATTTACCTACTTTCTTTCTAAACTGAGCACTAAAATTATCATGGAAGCATAATGACATTTGTACATATCAACAGCCAATTATTGATATCTATTTCAATGCATTACTTAGGCTATTTATAATGTTAAAGTTGTAAATGCTTGTTGTAATGTCTGATAATTTATTTATTCTGCCAAAATGTCACACAATGCTTGCTCTTAATAGCGAATACTTTGAAACTTTCATTGTAAATCCAATATTATTTAAAAGAACATTTGACACGATGCAGTCTTACATGTTCTAAATTTAGACCAATCAAGCAGACGGCAAACAAGGAAATCTTCGGAACATATATTTACTTTGTAAATTGGCTTCTTGTGGAATACAGCTGGCAGCTCTCGTGGTCACTTTTCAAACTGATTAACACATTTTGTACTCACTATGAAGAAATTGCCCCACAGAACCATGAAAATCAATACAATCAATATGTTCTAATATTTGTCCTGTTTAAAATGAACACTGCAGACTAACTTAATTTGACTCCAGTCCAAGATCAAGAATTTAGTATAACAGTTTCGACTCGAACTCTTCTCGCACTTTTAAATCCAAGCTTATCTTGGAACAATGAAACGAAAACTACCCGCAGTGACTTTTCTTAAATCGTAAGTGTTTAGTTTAATTTGACAGCGAAGTCCTGATTGTGTTATTTCACATACTCGCAAGGTTAAATGTTTATTACAAAATACAATCCACATACAATCTATTATTCTATCTTCTATCTCATATCTTCTATCATTCATCTCATATCGTGTCATTAAATTATGAATGATAATCTTATGACACATGACAATGTGATTTTGAATTGTTCACACTCGTGCAAAAATATCAAACTAGATGTGATCCTTTCAATTTGGTAAAAGTATGATATGCGGCACAATCAGTACTTAAAATCATTCCAGCTGATGATCTGAAAACTAACTCGATTTATGACGATAATACTTACCTGAGTTATTCTCAGCAATAACTAATATTAGTCACTTGAAAATTTCCAAATTTCCAAATTTCCGCAACATAAATGAATTTTTTTTGATTGTCCCTGTCAGTTGTGATTAAAATGCTGGGGAACCTGAAGGCTTCGTGTGGTCTGTTTCCATGTGATTAGTTGCATTATTAACTCTTCTATCTCATTAAGAAACTTTAAACTTTTTGGGCAAAATAATTAAGAAAAACTATTAATGCCTGATCTGTCCTGATCAGAATTTTTAAATCAATACACAGAAATCGTATCATTTTGAAAACATAGAGAACAAAGGAGAGAACTAAAGAATTTCATACTGTGCTTTTGATGCGCTATTGTTAAACTTCTGATACGAATTCCGTGTACTGTGCTTCGTAAAGCGGATTTTGTACATCTTTGTAAGTTTAGAAGGGCAACCTCCTCGTTGATATGCAGCATGTTTAGCACGGAGACATGTGGGTGAAGACACACAGTTGTTAGTGACATAAGTAACACGGAGGATAAAACATGCCATCCACACGCTGGCAGATGATAAGGTTAAATGTCAATCATGTAATGTGCTGAATTTCTGCACTCATTGGAAACAAGGCACTTCGCATACAAATGTTTGTATTTCACATTAAAGTGTGAAAACTAATTTTTGTATCTAAATTTAAATTCTATTGGAAATCATAGCTCAAAGCAGCATGAACTTAAATCTTCTTCTATTTAATTAACCGAACGTTCTCTGTCATTGAAAGGTCGGTTAAAACACAAATAATTTGTTAATAATACAGTCATCATGCTATCATGAAGTGAATACTAGGGGCAGGAAGAGTCAGAAAATTCCGTATTTGGTACTCACAGCGAGATACAAAATTGTTTTAAAAATATTTAGTCATTTTTGGAAAACTGCTCACAAATGTGCAAATGTGGGTAAGTTTAGTGCCATTTATTTGTAAAATTAAGTAATTTGTCTATTTTTGTGGCTAGTTATAATCCAGCATGCCAAGCGTGAACTTTTTGACCTGATATGAATACATCGTTATGACATGTTTATACTTTATTCGCAATCTAATGGATAATATTTTCCTGTAGGCCGCTATTGTTGGAGGTGCAGCATCCGATTGGCCAAAAAAAAGTAATATAAATGTATTCTTGTAATGATTTGTATTTAATTCCATCTTGTATTTTTTTCCAGAACTGTTGTTCTTATTTTGATTAATCTGAGTTTCTTTCAAATTAGTTATATTTCGTGAAATGTTTGAAAGGAATGTATCAGACGCGTTATGTTATTCTCACGTACATAGCTTTTCATACTGGATTACTTCGGATAAAAGACAGTAACTTTACCATCAGACAAACATAAAACAACTAAAACCTTTGATGGAAATCTCATTTTCTTAGCAATACAAGATAAATGCAAATGATGTTACGAAGAAATCTCATTGTATCTCTTGGCTAAAAGCCGTCACCTGACAAGCCTATTAAAGTGAAAGGTTCTAGATGATAAAGCCGAAGAAGTATTTGTATTTCTATTAATGTGTTTTTTTGTATTTCGTTTGGAGCTTCATATTTTAATTGTAAACTTGGAGTACTTTCGTCAAATTAACAGACATTTTCTGGTTCACTGGGGAAATACTCAATTTTGTCTGATGAAATTGTTTGATGAAATAGAAACTTTTGTTTGAATGAAAGATACAACGTTAAATTGTGTAGTTCCAAAATGAAATAACGATCCTCAGTTTCTTTCCCAGACGACTTAAACATTCTTTCGTGCATGGAATTCAGAAAGCAAATTGTCCACACAACGTTTAGACTTGACTTGAACAGTTTAGTTTTGGTGTCGCGCGCAAATTTAAGGAAACATTCAAAGTATTATACAACTGTCTTTCTCTTAATTTGAACTTACGTGATTTATCTTAAAATTGTACCAAGTCAACAGGTTGCACGACAATGAAAATTTCTATTTTTGATCAACACTTTACTAAACTTATCAGATAAGGGGAAAGATAATTAGGTTAAATTACATACACCCTGTGGGTTAGATTCGCACCAAGCGATTTAGACTATTTTTAGTGCTTAAAGTCGCTGTATTCCCATTCTGTTGTAATATTAATTTCAAGTTTGGTAAAACTTCCACACATACTTCGGAACAATATGGAACATGCACGCACATTTCAGTGCAGCAGCAGCAATAATTAATCTAATGAATATTCATGATAGTAGAGGCAGCACTCCAGCTGACCACTTCCCTGCACTCCTCAGTATGTATCCAGCTGTTGTGTGGTGACATCTGGGATTCCGGCGTTCTGCCGAGTTGACCTTGCCGGGTTGGACGTCTAATTTTGCTCGCTTAATAAATTCTGGATTTATACCGACATTCTGGATATTAGCGTTATTTGTTCTGGATAGTAACATTCAACATGGTGTCAAAAGTAAACTCAATGGAAATTATAGACAATTGGCTGTTACGGAGAATTGAAATTATACTGGAAATACAGAGATCTCAGAAATTTGCAGCATCCCAAGGACAATCATTTTTCCCAAGGGGAATCTCTTCAATTACAGCTTATTTGGATATTTTAAGGAAGAAATAAGGATTACATAGTATTTAGTGGATTTTCATGCACAATTTAGTAAACTATTGGAATCAAGCAGATCAAGCAGATCTGGATTTTAGCTGAATTTTCAAACTTGGCTTTTCAAATGGAACTATGTCTCAACTCGACAGAACCACCTGCAGGAATTTGTTTTTCAAGCAAATTTGATGCTAGGCAGGGACAAACTGTGCATTAAACTTCATTAAGGAGAAGTTTAGGATCACTCTGGTGTAATTGGAATAATTTTCAGACATAGCAGGAGCTCAGGATAATTGTGCAAAGTCTGAGGAAAATCAGTACATTTTCAGGATTCCAAGATGGCAGAGCACATTCCAGTTACAATGGAATCATGTCAACTTTATGACATCATCAACTGTATTGGCCAATGAGCATCTCAGATTTGTACCACATGACAGGAGAGTTTTTAGAAAGATGCCAATATGGCCGACTTTCATTTTAGTGGGAAATTAGCAGGATTTCAAAAATTTGTATAGTGAAAAGTTTGTGCTGAATTTTGTTCAAACTTTGGATTACAGTTACTAAGGTGGTATCCTAGATGTATGAATTATTTGGGATTTTTCAAGTAAGTCAACATTTTTAAGCATGATTCGTTGAATGGTGTATTTCAGACTAAATTGGTGACCCAGAACCAGTTTGAAAACTAGGTCATTTTGGTTTATAAATGTACTCACTGCATGTTGTTTTAATTATTAACCAAATACTTTGCAAATTTGTAAAATAGTCAGGAAAATGTGATACTTTTCATTGGTATCAGAAATTCTACAGATAATACACTTGTGGATTTTAAATCTTAGGTGCAAATAGGTGACTTAATGATCTCACAACTTGCAACTGTCGACTAGCATCAATCGGTATGTGAGGCGGAGTGAATGCACAGAGCAAGCGAAAGCTTTATATTCATTATATAATGTTTTATTCCTTCAACAACACTTTAGGAACATTCTGGTAACAGTCTAATTACAGTCTAGTTACAGCTGAGGCAGATATGACATGAATTAC
>JBCAUI010501717.1:0-13263 GCA_038406195.1 Haplosyllis anthogorgicola | reverse complement strand
GTATGCCCTGAGGGTTTCCCCATGACCTCTCATTTTCTTTGGTGGCACACACACATGGAACTCTTGAAACAGAATGTAGGACACCTGGGCCAACTGTACCTCCAGCGGGCAGGGATCATCAACGTTCTCTCTCCAGTCTAGGAAGGCTTCATACATCCCTTGATACATCAGATCTTTGATGTGTTTTACGCAATGCTTCAGTTCCTTCACTGACTTTGGTACATCCCTCTCCTGGTAGTGGTACTTCTCGTAGTCACTGCAACTAAACATGCCTGCCATGGTCACTTGGTAAAAGAGTGCTCCTCCGTACACATACAACCTGCACTGGGCGGTGTCCTCGGGCTGGTCTTGGGTGACCTCATCTGCTCTAGCGGGGTCATAATATCGAGGTGGTAGAAATTGCCATATCCGCAGAACCTTAGGCTCCGGGATGTGAAACAGCCTGCTCATCCCGTGGTCGACCTTTGCCTGCTCAAAAAAGTCGAATGTGTACTGCATACACTTGGCCACAATAGGATGTTTATTGGGGTGCAGGAACTGTAAGTTCCTCAACCATCCCTTGCTGTTCTCATCGCTGTGGTGTTCTAGGCCAAAAGTAGTCATTGCCTCAAGGTAAGCCAGAGGTTCGGACATGGGATTGGACAAGTTCATTGCCTTCTGTGTGGGTTTTCTAAGTTTGCTCAGGTCTCGCCAACTCCATTGTGCTGGATCACAATCACCTCATACAACAATGGTGATTGGTCGGTGGCGACTGGCAGACCGCCCTCTGTGTTGACTTGAAGAGTGGTGACTTGATCAGGAAGGTTGAGCTCAATCCAGGTCAGTCTGTCTTGAAGCTCGGGAGATCTCACTGTACTTTCATGGTCAGCTGACCATGGTAGGGGCTGGGGTTTCCTTGTCAAAGTCGGGATTATCTTTGTATCGAACATCAGTATACTTGAAAAAGGTCTTTGGTCCTTCCTTAGGTTGTGCGGGCTGCACTGGTTCCTCAGAGGCACATCCGGATGGCTCAGTTTCATCCTCTCAGTTGCTCGCCGTGGACTCAGCTCTACTGGTAGAGGTCGGTGGCACCGGGAGCGGCCATGAATTGGAACCTGCCAGCCTGGTGTCGGCAGTAGCAGCCAAACCCGAATGTATGATCGGGCTTAATGGTTGATTGCCGGTTGTCTTTGATACTGGGTTTACATGGCACACCTAATGTCACACATTCCAGGCCAAGGTGGGATGCCAGGCTCAGACTGTGCAATCTCAGGCTGCTCTGAGGATGAGAGACCACCATGCACTGGAAGGTTTCCTGATGTTGGGTCAGGTTGACCTGGTGGTACTCCCTCCTCTGATGCAGAAGCAGATCTCTGGTTGCTGTTATGATCGGGGAACCCGAGTTGACGTCCTTCTTTGGGATTTGCTGCAATTTCTCCATCAGCAGCCTCATAGCATCCCAGATCATGGAGAATTGCTTGCTGTACTTTGGATAAGTCAGTAATTCACCCGATCCTTGGGAAATGAGCTTGTGCTCATATCTGGGAATATTGTCTGTTGTAGTATTATCATCACTGGTACTGGAATCTGCTTGAGTGGAGGCCGGGGGCCCCTCACTCAACAGAGATGTAGACATACATTGCAGAACATTGGGATGGAAGGTCGGAGCTCGGCCTCTGGATAGGTAAGGACCATAATTGTCTTCAGGGTCTTCCGCGGTGGGGTTGACACCTTTTGGGAAGGAGAGAAAGCTTAGCAGGCAGGAGTGGGCTGGTGGCCCTTCCTCACAAGCCTCCTTGATCCTCTTGCTCAGTTTAGCAGTCTTTTCAGCCCAAACTTCCATTCGGCCTCGTAGATTCTGCTCGGCAGAAAGTAGATACATTGGGTCAATGTTAGGCATGTTGGTTAAGTACCCAGCTCATGTCTCCCCAACAATAGTGCCAGTGAGAGCACAGTGGATGATGACCTGCTGACAGTCATCATTGTTGGCTGCAAGCCAACCTCACCATACCTCGGCTAGGGCAGGTGGCTTCTTAGGCCGCATATTCTGGATGTGGTCATCAAAGATTTCCATTTTCCACTGATGTCGGTGAGGGTCCCCAGCAAGGATGCCCTTCCTTTCGAATGCTCGGCCAGCTTTCCGATGAGCATAGTTATACGAGCATCTATTCTTGCCAAATGTTAATAAGTCATGTAACAGCATGAGTTGGCTCTCTGCCTCGATGACCATTTTACACAAGTCCATGAACTTGTCTGCAATGTATTCATGACTGATGAAGCTGCTCTTACTGCCTAATGCATTCAGATCGATGTGTTCTTTGGTTAAGCACCGGGTATAGAGTACTATGCTGAAAAACAAAAGCAGTCATCAGTGTGATCTCGATTACATCTATGACCTCATGTTGCGACCTTATACGACCTCTCTTCAAGAACTCTCCAAAACATGAGACCTCACAGCAACCCTCTCCCTCAGAGTACTCAGGTACGGATGTAAGTTTCCACAGTCGAACTCAGGTTAAGTCATGTTCGACCTGTTCGAGTATACGACCTTCTATCTACCTTGTCATTTCGACTTACAGGAAAGGCTCCTCTTGTGTGACCTCTTGATTCGACCTTGCCATGGTGGCTGGCCTTGGGGTTGGGAGCAAGTTACTCCCTCGGCTGCTGCAACCCTAATGGCCTGTTTTGCCAAAGGTCAGCACTTTTATAGCCCCAATGACATCATCCACACATGTGCACTGGGTTTCCCACACATGTGTAGTGGCCAGAAGCCATCTGCGCATGCGCACTAGGTCAAGCTCGAGTTACTTTGAGTGTTTTCCTCGTGGAGGCAACATTTTCTGCTGGAGATTGAAGAGTCAACAAGGAGCACAGGCAGTACAAGCCGGTGAGTAATTCTTGTAGTTTTCTACCTCTATGTTCAATTTTTAAACTGGAGACAGTTGTAACATGTTCAAACTTCCACGTAAAGGTCTGTTTTGGCTAGAATTGGTACTGATAAGTGCCCGCCATCTTTGGTGGTTATGCAAGTAACATGGTTGCCTAGTTCATGGTTCTACTCATACACACGTATTACGGGTCAGCTACTCACCCAACTTGGTTGACTTGGGCGGCCATAACTATGACCTATATTTGTTCTATGACAAACCGTTGTGCGACCTACACAAAATAACCAACGGGTCAAAAATGCGATCTCCATTTGACCTTTATTCGACCTGCTCATGGTTGCATTTCTGATTTTGCACAAGTATTTTTGCAGATTGGTTGGTTTCACTGTCTGCACGAGCTCGTTTCAATTTCGATCTGGCTATGAGCCATGGCTCATCAACTCCAGGTTGCAGGGAAGTAGAATCTGCTGCAGCAAACTTACTTCTACTCATGGGTGATGAAGGAGGTGGCAGTGACCAAGCCAACCTTGCTGGAGGCTCGGGAGCGAACCTGCCTCAAGCACCGCCAAACTTCGACGATCTAAGTTATGACCAGAAGATGCAGACCCTATGAGCAACACACTTGCAAGCCTGTGTCATGAACGAGCTGTTCCAACAAGACATGAGGAAGGCCACAGCACAAACGATCCCACTATGGGGAATGCAATTGGGGCTGCCCTTACTGATGACCCTTCCATTCAAGGTGCAGTCATGAGTCCATGCAGGAGCTGATTGACATATGAGCCTTCGACGACTATCAGGACTCCAACGCAGATGACCTGGCAGACTGCGACCAAGACCCACACATTGCCTTGCTTCTGACGGCTATTCAGCCAGTGACAAAGCAAACTCGCCACAAACTAGCCTATGGCATGGTGCGTGTGCATGTTTTCCTCCAGCAAACCAGATGGCTGATAGTTGACGCACTTAGACAGCTAGACACAATCCACAAGAATGGCATGCCAGCTCATGGGGTATTCATGCATACCAACAAGAGCACACGAGCTGGACAATGGCTGGTCAACAAGAACAATGGTTGTGCACTTCCCGTCCTGGCTCACTTTATGATGCCGGACTTCGAGATAGCCCTTTCAGCTGGGCAGAACATCACCCCGCCCCTACCTCTGGTACAGCTCATATGTCAGGAGATGAACGTTAATCGGGATATGCATGCAATAATCCCCTTCAATGTCTGGGGCGACCCCAAAGCCAAGTAAGGGATGAATGATGTCAAACTTTCGGTCATGGCAAGCAAAATGCCAGTCTATACCTCGTACCACCCAGACAAGTCAAAGAACTTAGGCAGTACGGGTAATGTCGTGTTGAACATCAGTGTTGGGGACAAGGCAGAGGATGTCGTGACCCTCAACATGGATAGATTGAATGATGTTCACAACTCCAACTATACTCAGGGGCTCAGGAACGGTTACTCGTTGGAAACATGTCATTACCAGGCACCAGCCATGGGTGAGGACGGTGATCAGTACGTGTCTGTCTATGAAGGTGACCTGCTAGTGGAGGGCTACAGAGCCCGCCTCAACTTTGATGCTCAAATGCAGGCCTGCCGGCTCGAGGATTTGAAGATGATGTTCGACCTGAATTCTGTCTTTGAAAAGCAGTCTCTAAAGATGATCTCTGACATGAGAGACATGCTAGCTAGCAATCCAGACATGTCCAAGAGCGAGATATGTCAACTGATAGGCGACAAGGATTTCGCTGGTTGCAAGGCCACAAATGATGCCCTGAGCGCCCGAGTGAAGGAGTTCATGGAAGCTCACATCGAGATGCTGGAAGCCACGAGCAAGGACATGATGGACTGCATGTCCATGGTGGTGAGGGGATTCACCCTGTCCCGCAAGTATCACTGTGTAGGTGAACTTGCCAGCAACCTGATAGCCTGCAGGCTAGACTTTTGTCCACTACCAACGAACATCCTGTATCCTCCAGATACCACTAGGCTTGTGCCCGGTGTCCATGAATCTCATGGAGACAGGCTAATCTTCGGACGTGACCTAGCTGCCATATTCACTGGGGAGCCAGCACCTCCCCAGTGTAACGTCGAGCAGAGACAGTGTGCTGATCAGGACATCGAAGATGATGAAGATGATATGCAAGTTGTTGATGAGGATGGCAACCAGGATGCCGACCAGGTTCCTGTAGCAGTCACGACCACAGTTGCCGACATACCACGATCCAACCCCACACCTTCCAAACAAGTGATGGCGGGTAGCCTATCAGGCATACCCACTCCCTTCCAGATGCCGAATGCATTCTCACCTTTTGGTGGATTGGGCAGCTTCTCCCCATTCGGTTTCAACAGCTCTACCACGGTGCCTTTGGCGGCTCTACACCTGGTGCCTTTGGCAGCTGGGGAGAGCTCAGCTAAGCAGCCAGCAGCAGCCCGATCGAGACCAAAGCCCCGCCAAATGTTGCTTCTCAAGCACCAGCCCACTGGGTTCGAGCAAAAAGTCGAGACCAGGTTCCCCAATGAATGAGGAGGATGTCCGTGAGCCTGTCAATCTCACAGCTCTCAATCTATTTGATGTAGAGGACATCGATGATGATGTCAGGTCTCCTGCCAAGGACAGCGATGAAAGCAACACCACCACAGACAAGAAGATGAAAAAGAAAAAGAAGGTGAAGGACATGGAGTCCAAACCAACAAGCACAGGATCTAAGAAGAAAAATAAAGTAACTACAGTCGATCCGACTGCTACAGAGGAGTTCAAGGTCATGGCCAGGGCTGCCTGCACCAGCACCTGGGCACTGGAAAGCCAGGAGGTCTCCACCATCCTATGCAACAGGCTTAGGAACGACAAGAACTGGTCAGACCGTAACATCATCTCAGTGTCACATGCAAGGGTATGCGAAACCTTTGTGGAAGCACACAAAGAGAAGGTCAGGTCATTGTCCGTGCCATTTGTGTGGGAGGACTGGCCAAGGTGGGTCCAAAGCTCGAAGGCACCTGCCAATGAGGTCACTGCCACAGCAGTGAAACCAGGGAAGATGACTAACAGGGCTGCTGAGTTGGGTCCATACCCTCCCAGTACTTTGCATACATTGTAACTAGCTGGGCTGACACACGTGGCAAGCAACTGCTGTGTCCTCCTCACTGTGCCTTAGCTCTTAACAGGCATGTTCTTCCGGGACTAGCACACAGTACTTGAGGCAGATTTTGCCTCTATTGCTCGTATATCAGCACCAATAGCGAGACTTTTGTTGCCCACATATTGGCCAAGCACTACAGGTGTGTGCTCCTCTGTGGTCAGTGCACCAAGAAGCCAATTGGGAAGAACAGGAAACCGCTCATGCTATCGTGGTGGAGCCCACAGAACCTGAAGGATCACTTCAAAGCCAATCATCCAGATGTCCTTGACACTGACCTGGAACCATCATGCATTCCAGACACTTAAGGGCGACCATGTCACCCTCCTCTAGGTCGACTATGTCACCTTCTCGGGAGATGATGTCCCCCAGTAGGGCAACTATGTCCCCTCTAGCACCTCAGTATTGGATCATCCACCACTTCCGGCCTTCATTATACTCGGATTCACCACAAGTGTTCTTAGACCTTAAGCCTGCATTTGCTGTTCAGACTGTTATTTAAGTGGCCATAAGCCACTGACATTCACTTGATACCGTTTGCGACCTTACATTGCCCCTTCTTAGAGTCATTGTGAGGGTGACCATAAGTCACCTCATTTTTATACTTTCCCGTAAAGTCGACCATAAGTCGATCTACCAGTACTCACATTTACTTGATCATGTATTCTAGTAGATCGTTTTTGTAGTAGATTTAAGGTATTTTATTCAAGAGTTGAGGACTCCAGTAGTTTTTGTTATGTACAGTGTTTACATGTTTTTAGTTGACTATTCAGACCAAGGATCCGATCTTAGCTGAGCCAGTTTTACATGTACTCTTTTACGTTTTATAATAACGATTACTTTTTACAATAGGTCATGTGTTAGCTCATTACTCCGTGTGGGTTGAGTCCGGATACTCGAACAAACAGTTAACTCTTATAACATCGAATAATCGAATAACAACAGCTAAGGTAAATGCTTCCAAACTTTATGCAACTATGTACAGAGCTATGTACAAAAGCTTAATCGTATTTGGGGTACAGTGTGCACATGACATGGGGAGACATGCTCTCCACAGCATTTGGGGATGGGAGACAGGTATGAGGCTCATGAGCACTCACCGGCACCCAGGTTCAAAAGAATTTGATTCCGGTACCCAACTCACCTGGTGTCCAGGCTAGCTTGTGTGTCTGCCAGCCACAGCTCTCTCCCCCAGTATAGTACAGTGCCACTGGGCACTGGTGTGGGCTTCGAGGTTGTGTTCATGGGCAGTAGGTGACTATACTTATTCAGGTCGGGCAGGGAGTTTCTTACGTCGGGATATGATCGGTCTTGGACCAGGGTCCAAGGTCACCCTCATCCTCAAGGCCAGCTCATCAGTATTACCCCGAATCAACGGGGTTGATCTAGTCAACATCTCCTTCAGCCATGTCACCCAAGGTCGCAGTGGACTTAGCGGCATCACTGGGACCGGGCACTGGGTCTTGGGAGACAGGCTCCATCTTAGTCTCGGGTGCTTCACCTTTCACCCAGGGTATAGATCGGTATTGACCATAAATCCACGCCCAAGGTACAGGTCTGGGTAGCTCAGGAGCCAGAGCCCGCCCATGTTGCTCATGTGACTCACTTTCATCATCCAACTCTGGATCGGTTACCTTGGGGTTTGTTGTCATGAGGGTCATAAAGCAAACTAGGACACATCCATCCAGCGGAGCTGGGCAAATGTTTGCCCCATCACCAGGCTCATCTTCAGTCGAGCAGACAAAGAGCAAGCGATTTCTGTGAGCGGTCTTCACACAACCTGACTCATCCTTTATGTGATACACTGGGAGACCACCCGCGAGCTGCATCTCGACGATGTACGGGGTATCACCCCATCGATATTTTATCTTGTGCTTGCCTATGAATGCGTCGGTTCTCAGTAGGACTATGTCCCCGGACTGTAACACAGCTGAGCCTGTGTTTTTGTCATAATACCTCTTCTGTCGCTCTGCCTCCCAGGCTTGAGCATTGCGAGCCACACTGAAAGTGAGTTTCAAATGCTCATGGAGGATTGCAACATACTCAGGTATGCACCTGGGCTTTAATTCTCCCCTAATAGTTGGGAAATAAAAGTCCAGAGGAAGTCGTGGCCGCTGTGCGAACATTAAAAAGAAAGGATTGAAACCGGTAATGTCCGCCCTCGTAGCGTTGTATGCCTGGACTATCTCAGCTAAATGGTTGTCCCAAAACAGTTTCTTGTCATCTGACAGCTTTCCTATCATCCTCATAATGGTCTGGTGCATCTGTTCGACATGACCGTTGGTCTGGGCATGGTAGGTGCTCGTGCAGCATTTCTCGACTCCCAGCAGCTTACAAAGTTCTTCAATGATCGCACTGGTGAAACACATTCCCTGGTCACTGAGGAGCCTGGCCTGGGCCCTGAAATAAGTGATCACCCACTTGTACAGCATGTCAGCTATGGTGTGGGACATGTAGTCGGTCGTCTTGAACGTGAAGGTGAACCGGGTTACGTGGTCGGTTAAGACCAACACGGTATCATCTTTGGTTGTTGGTTGAGTACTACAGGGTGCTCGATGCTTGTGAAATCCACATGGAGTAGCTCCATGGGTGCAGTGGTATAGATTGGTATGAGTGGAGCTTTAACACTCCGAGCTTCAAATTTTATGCAATGTTGACAGCCTCTGACGGCCTTCCGGGCTTGTCTGGTCAGCCAGGGCCACCAGAATCTCTCTCTCAACATGGACAATGTTCGTTCTTGCCCCTGGTGCCCGGCATCCCGGTGACATCCATCGATAGCTCGCTGGCAATGGGCTTTTGGGACTATGAAGAGAGTGACCGGGTCGGCCTCCCTTTTTGGTGTGTAGCAGATATAGAGATACCCATTGAGATACACCAGGTCATCCCTTTGTCGCACATAGGCCTGTCCCTTGAGCGTCTTGGAATTGTCCCCAAAGGCTGTGGCCAGGGGTCCGACTTTGCCTCCCAACACCCATCCAACAACCTTATTCAACGTCAGGTCATCCTTCTGGGCCTGCTGCCAGTCAACACATTCGATGGGCTGGTATTTTGCCATCCTGACCTTCATAGCCGATGTTTCATTGTCAACTCAGGTTTCTCGAGCTTCATCTTGAGGAGATGGCCAAGTTCCAAAACAAGCATCCTCAGCTCACTGGAAGCAGGCCTGTACATGCTGGGTGACTGGGGGTGAGTTGACCTCAGCTCTTCCCATGCTTCCCATCAGAGCTCTGTCAAGTACGGCTTTCACATCATCAACGTCAAGGTTCATGACCTCAGCGGCTCCTTCATCACAGTGAGCCTCTCCTTGTGCCTTTTGATATTCATCCAACTCTCGGTCATCTTACTCACACCCTCCAATCAGCTCAAGATGTCAGCCACCACATTCTTGGTTCCCTTCACATATTCTAGCGAGAAGTTGTAGTTTGCCAAGGCTCCAACCCAACGATACCTGGTGGCATCGAGGTTAGGGTTGGTCATCACATAGGTGAGCAGATTATTATCTGTCTTCACCCAGAAAGGTACGTGCATCAGGTACTCCTTAAACTGCTTAGTCACTGCCCATAGCAAAGCTAGAAATTCGAGCTTGCTAGAGTGGTAGTTCTTTTTGGTGTCATGGAGTGTTTGGCTGGCGTAGGCCACTGGGTGTCACTTCCCTTCATCGTCCTGTTGCTGTAGGTCAGTTCCTAGGCCGATCTTAGATGCATCAGTGTGTAGCAGGAAGGGTCGATCAAATTGAGCAAGCTGCAACACAGGTTGGCTCACTAGAGCCCGCTTGAGTTCCTTGAAGGCCTGCTTCACCCTCCGAGATAACTCTACGGGTTCCTTCTTCTTGGTCACCCCTGGCCCATTCAGGTAGTCTGTCAGGGGCTTCACCTTTTGCGAAAATCCTGGGATGAAACGTTGGTAATGACCAGCTAGGTTTGTGAATGATCTGATCTCAGTGTAATTGCTCGGTTCCCGTACCCTCTGGATAGCCTCGACATTGGATTCGCTAGGTCGGATGCCATCCTTGGAGTCAGTCTAGATGGTCTTCCATTGTGGAGGAATAGATGATAACATCATCAAGGTAGATCAAGCAAAAATTCAAGTTCAGCTCACCCAATACATTCCGCATACATTGTTGGAAGGTCGCCGGAGCGTTACACAAACCAAATGGCATACGGCAGCATTCGAAAAAGCCTAGGTTGCCAACGGTGAAGGCCGTGTACTTTCAGGACCCGGGGGCCACAGGCACCTGCCAGAAGCTGAAAGGAAGTCCACACATGAGAAGAAGGATGCTCCCTGAAGGTTGTCTAGGGTCTCCTGTATTCTCGGCAATTGATACGAGTCCTTCTTGGTTCAGTTATTCAGCTTCCAGAAATCAATGCAGAATCTCAGCCCGCCGTCCTTTTTGTGGACTAACACTATGGCGTTGCTCCAGGTGCTATTGCTCAGTGCAATTGCGCTGGCTTCCTGCATCACCTTCAAATGCTCGCGGACCTTGTCTGTCATGTGGCATTGTATACGTACACAAATGTTGATTGGTGTTTCATCATCGACTATGATCTCATGTTGGACCATGTCTGTACACCCCAGCTTGGTGGAATCCAGGGCAAAAATGTTGGCAAACTCCCTGATCAGAGCTCGTGCTTTCTTGGTAAGTTGCATGGGCCAACTATCCAACCATGTGAGATCAAGTTTCTCCCAAACCTTATCTTTTCGTTCTTCTTTGCTCATCTGGGCATTAGTCGGCTCTGAATTGACCCCTAGTTCTTGGTCAAACTTGGCTACCGCACCTGGGAGTATGAACTTATCGGGTACGAGATTTCCAGTGGCCACTCATGCCAGAGGCAGGCCAGATTTCAAGGTCTGCCCTGCTGCCATTGTGTTCTCCAAGATCACTGATACCTTCTTTGAACCCCTCTTCAGCGTTGAATAGGTTGACCAAAACTGGATACCCGGGGGCAGCTGACCATCTTCCCTCAACAGCTCAGAGGTTGTAATGTTCAACTGTCCAGCTGTGACGGTAGTTTTTACTTGACCCCTAACAATGGTCTTCTGGAATGGAGGCAAGTCGACTTCTGACTTGGAGTACACAACCTCCTTCCATTCCAGGGGGTCATCCTGCATCGCCTGTATCTCCGCATCTGTGGGTTCCATGGTCATCTTTGAGGTGTCCTTCATGACATCTGCCATCTCTTTGCAGGGCAGTTTGGCTTTGGCTGACTGACCCTTAGTTCGGCGGGCTACTGCCCTCCACAGCAGATGTCAATGGGCACGAATCAGCAATGATATGTGGGCTTTGGCCCACGGTATCGCTAGGGTGTTGATCTCACTCTCCCTGATAACCTGCACTACTCAATCCAGCGTCGGTGTTCCCAGCAGAATGGAAACTTGCTCAGCGAAATCAGAATCATTCCTTAGCACGAGGGCCACAGTATCGTTGTCGTACCCTCACACCACATCTACCTGCACTTGAACAACTATGTAGCTGACCACATCAAAGTGGGCCTCACCGATCCCTTCTATCGAGGATGAGCAAGATCCACTTAAGAGGTCAGACAGTGGGTACACGGGCAAATTGTGGCATTTTGCATACCTGGGCATGATCAGATTGACGTTGGCCCCAGTATCCAAGACAGCATAACACGACTCTCCATTGATGGTGATTCGACCAGTGTTGTCCGTACCCACCCACCGTCCAATAGCATCATCGTTCAAGCAGGGAGATTCTCTAGTTTGCCAGTTTAATTGGATTTGTCCACCGCAGGATGGTTTGCGGCAGTCTGAGGAGCCTTGTCGGGCTTTCCGGACTTTGGGGGTCGAGCTCCCTGCTTGCACAAGCCCCCCTTTCCTTTAAATTAAAGTTGCAGAGCGGGTCATACTGGGTTCCCTTTAATGGGCAATTGGCATAGAAGTGCTCCGGGCTTTCACAGCCGTTCATTCTTCTTGTAGGTGGCCATCCCCTTTGCCAACCAAGCCATGACATCAGCCACTCCCAGTGATGCCAGGGAGCCAAAAGCTTGCTCAGCATCAAGGTCAACCTCGGAGGCAGGACGATCCTCATCGGACCCCGTCCCCTCATTGTCGGGTTAGCCGGAGGCCATTTGACCTCTTGGGTAGGGATTGTTGCTGTGTGGAGGGTGGTCACCATATTTCTCTCTGAACTTTGGGTTCCTGTGATAACTGGGGTCAGGCTTGCGGTGGGTTCTGGACCCAATGTTGCTCTCGTGTCGCCTCACAACCTCGACCAGGTCATCAAATCCATAGTTAGTGACAGTTTCTTGGAGGAAGGCCAGCAGCATCTGCAAATCGTTCCGGAGACTGTTGAAGAACCTATCTCTGCACATGGTGTCGACCTCCCCCTCCGACCATTGGTCAGGGAAGAACTCATTGGTAACCTCAACCATGTCGCTTACTCGGGATGCAAAGGCATGTACAGTTTTGTGTTCCTGTTGGCGGATGTTGTAGAGATCGCCCATCCTCACATCAATGTCGGTTGAGATTTTAAACTTCTGGTCAAGCTTCTTCAAGATTCCGAGGACCGTCATTTGCTTCCTCAGGCTCAGCGCCCCTCGTAGCTTGGTAATGGCGTTCATCACCACCGAGGTGATGATGGATTCCCTGTATCCGTTCCTGAGATGGTACGTAATCGACCCTCTCCACATCAAGTACTCCTCTGGGCTACTGTCAGGCTCCAAGTTGTTAAAGATCAACTTCCCAACCCGCCCATTACTGTTGCTCCTCTTTCTCCGGTGTCGTCAGCTACGGCTTGTGCGGCAGGCAGTGGTCGCCCGACTGACCGTAGAAGCATCGGAGGTGACCGAGTCACCTGAGTCGGACTCTTCATCTCTCCCAGGAGATGGCTGATGTCATCCCTGATGATGTTTAGCCTTAGCAGTCTTCTTCTTTAAGGCTTTGCTGTCCTTGATGGTTTTCCCCGGTTGTCTTGGAGAGACCACAGAGGATGCTGGTGGTCGTCCCCATCCTCGGGTCTTGGTCACATCCACTTGGGCTCTGGGTGGCAAGCAATCTAGCTCCTCCAGTTGGGCAGCTGCAAGGTCGGGGGCTTTGGCCCCCACTAGCGTGTTGTCATCAGAAGAGCCAGATTCCCACCTCCACTTATTGACTCGGTGGCGAGCTTGCCATCAGGCTGGAATTCTCAAATGCCTGCCGCTTTGCTTCCTACCGATCTTGAGCCTGGTGCATGGCTCATGTGACCTGTTGTTGAGCTACAACTAAGGTCACAGGTGTAGCTTTCAACTGAATCTGA
>JBCAUI010501706.1:0-13263 GCA_038406195.1 Haplosyllis anthogorgicola | reverse complement strand
TTATATCGATATCCCGCTTATATCGATACAATTTTATGTCGCCAAATTTATCGATATAACCGGGGAGGAGTGTAATTCATTCAACAATCACTGGCCACAATATGATTGATGTCCACCATCCTCTGCATCCCAGTATGGGGGCTGAATGGTGAATTCAAGCTAGACAATGCTTTGCTGGTGCCCAGTCGTTTGTCCTTCATTGTCTGCCCTGCCATACATAGATGGATGTGCTAAGCTGCACAAGTAGAATTAGTGGTCATGACCATTTATAAAACGAAACGATCCTTTAAAAAGCACAAGGGATGTGTACTGTCGCATTTTGTACATCATTTCAGACTCCCCTACGTCACTATTTAAAATGAAGTAGTATCTTAATGTAAAAGTGAACTACGAAAAGCTAACTTTTTCCCGAAAGTTTTCTGTTCTCTGTAACACCTCGAAATGTATTAAAAGTAAATACAATTATGGTGTACTGCTCAAATGCATGTTCCCTAAAAGTAAACCAGTGGGCAATAATTCATGTTGTTTTGCGTAAATATGACATGCAAGGGCATTTATCACTATTTTACCATACCAGGTCTGGTACTGTACCTATAAGCACATCCCTACATGGCATTGACCTTGCGGGGAAAATAGTTTGTTCGCTTGCAATTCAGTGGAAAATGGGGCTTTAACAGTTTTGGCACCGTCATGATGCAAAATTTTCCCACACTCATAATGGGGATTAAGTGGGAGCTGGGCGTGGTAATGGTTTGTGAAGAGCTGTCAAATCACTTGCTATGTTGGGTATGAAAAAGAAGTCTAGTCCATCTATTTGACCTAATGTCTGGTCAACATATATTTCACGCTGGGTTTTTTATACTTGTGCAAATAGGTATTGATTTCGACACCGTTTGGTCTTTCGAGGACAATACAAAGACCTGTATGATATATATGTGATTTATAATGTTAATCTGCATTAATGCTTTAATGTTGAATTTCTAAATACCATCACACCATAGTCCAAGCCATGAAATAAGCATTAATACCAGCATGACTTTGGTAAACTTGGCCGAATAAGTTTCGAAATTAATACACATTTGTTATGTAATTATGTTCAAAATGGTTTCATTTCAAAAATGCAAGGAATTTCAAAATTGTTTTCCGTAGACCTAAAATTAATGTACTCTGTAGTGACAGTTGTTTTTAACTTACCAAATGTTTTTAGTACCCTGTCATATACCACTTGCAAAAGGTAAATTGATTAGTTTTATACTTAAGATGTCAGTTACAACTACCTCCTTAAAGGTTAAATTTGAAAAAGAAAAACAACTACAACAACTCAGTTGTTGCCACGAAAATGTCAAATTGGCTTATCTGTTGGTGAGTAAACAACCTACACACAGCACTCTTGATGGCCAAGTGAAACCACCATGGTACGGCACAAGTGATAAGAACGCATACCTCGTAAACAAATTAAGAATCTAATCACTGATAAGGATGGCTTCAAAATGTAGTTTTGTCTCAGTTTTCAAGTTGTGTATGTCTCAAAAATATGTGTGAGTAGGAAGACATGATCTTAATCATGCAGACGGACACAGCAAAAAAGCTGAATTTTTCTGTCAATTGTAGAGAACGTTAAATTTTTTTGTCACGATCAAATATTTACTGTAAACCGATCATTTACTCTCACTCTAAATATAAATATAGCATTTTGACACAGGGTATTTTCCGCCATAATAATACAACTGTCATCAATCTTTGTCGTGCCAAAATAGGGCACAAGCTGAACAACACAATATGATTTATTCCCACCTCATCCATTTGACAAATGGCGGGTAAATCAGCTGACTATGAAAACCCGGCATACGACTGTTTCCCAGCATGAAAAACGCAATAACACTCACTGACAACCTTATTAATACAAATCACAGCATTCAGTCGAACAAATACAGCCTAAATCCCCACATTTCCTTTAATTTAGCAGCCACTAAATGCGATGTCACTTTTGATTTTGGTTTGACCAAGTGAACTGTCATTTTCAAAACCAGGGGAAACCCCTATTTACTATTTGCCATACATGGCATGATGTCTTTAAATTTTAAGCGGGATTCGGCCAGTGCTTGTCAAATGTTCCAATGGCGTTAAAGAGGCTTTGATTTTGCCCAGGTAGATCAACATTAGGACTATTGACTCACCTTGCTTTGTAATCTGCAGCTGCATGCAGCAGGATGCCTGCAACTTCTTTTGCAGCAAAGGAAAAACTCCAAAATTATAACACACCTTCCCGGGGAACATGTACGAGTGTAGCGGTCGGTCACGGATGCGTAACTCCACGTGTTTTTTCTGGTCTGAATAGCCGACACTCTCGAATGCACTACCATAAGGGTCACCTATGTGCCTGTATTTGCCTAACTGATTTGGCCAATAGGTAGAGCCTCTGCGGATTGCTGTCGCGTTTTGGGGAGCCTACCTTTCTAAATACGTGACGGTAAAAATGGTAGATCAATGAAGTGCGTTGCCGGGAGACGGCAGGTGAGGCAGCCAGGTAAGGGCGTGTTCGATGTGTCGCTGTGCCGTGCTCGCGGCTGCTGCTACAGATAGGACATTTTTCGCTCTGACACACACACGATGTGAACTTCAGTAAATGGTCTTAAAATAGTGATAACATGTTTAAAAATTCAGATATTTATTGTATGATCTGACGTTTTACAGTACGCACCGTTGAGGTCGATTCCTTTCTGCCTCTAAAATTGTTGGAACCACCATCGGTTTTATTTTGTTTGGAACTGTGACTATCTAATGAGAGAATTTTATTTCATGAATATGTTAATGTTTATTATATTGAAAAAGTCTTCTGAACCTTTTCAACAGCTGCTCGGATCCCTTTTTCGTACAGTGTCATTCCATTTATGAGATGGAGCCACCCCCTCCCAGATCAACTAATAGTTATTGGCCAATGAAGATCCAATGAATCAAACTAGATCTACTGTAAAATTGTTTCCTGTTCAGTAGATGGATGCTGTGAACCCCAGACCAGTAGATGGATTCTGTGAACCCCAGACCAATTTCCAAACTTTGCAATTTTACGTTACAGTAGCACCTTAGTTGGCCTGGGATCCAGCGTTACTGTTACTACACTGTGATGATGCTTTGAACTGGTATTCACAACTCAACGAAAAAATTCATGCGAAATACTTTTACGGTTTGAACATACTGTTTGAAGTACAAGACTTTGAGCAGGAAAGGCCTTTTTTGACGAAATCAGTTCGCATGAAAAGATTGAATACAAATCGAACACGTCCCCAGGTAAACACTGGCTGGTAACAAAGGCAGGGAGCAGTAATTATTCCGTTCGCCCAGTTCATTTGCACAAATTTTCTTCGGTTGTTATGCTACTCGTGGTACCCTAATGAAAACGACACAAATTTATGCGACATTATTAGTGAAGCCAAATTAACTTTTGCAATGTTCGGTAAACCCAGACTCGACATGGGACACAAGCACGGAGTGTTTTGTGATCAAAATGCGCATTCATTGCATGGAGTTCCGATTCAATGTCAAATTGGACAAATTATATGTAATCAGTTTTAGTGGGGGCTTTTTTGTTTTTGTTTTTGTTTTTTTACTGGATGTCCGTGTCATCGTTTCTAAAATTGAGTGAGCAAAATCCAAACGCCAAGAAAGTAACGGTAAAATTCAATGTGGTTCAGAAGAGTTACAAAAAATGAGTACTTCGCGGTATCAAGTGGACTGACAAATGATACAAATTATGAAAACAAACAAGACTCCAGTGACAAAGCAAAAATCGAGAAAAAAAAAACAACCGCTAGCGAAAAAGGAAATAATTATCCTTGAAGAGATCAGAGTGAGTGATAACTGATGCTTCCCTTTGTCTTGGGTGGATGCCTTTTGAGGTCTTACTAATTGTAATTAATTAAAATCGATTATAACACAGGTCCTCGGGGAGTGACAAGATTACTCGGTGGGAGTTCTGCCAAATCCAGGCTTGCAAACACTCAGCGAAAGTGGTTAGGTTTCAGGAAGGAATACAAAGAAAAAGGTGCGCTTTCAATAAAAATCTCCAAGATAGAAATAAGGGAAGGATGTACAGAACTTATTCACAATATGATGTACTGCATACAATACAGGTTTTTATTATTCACTTGGCCTGTGTAATTTGGAATTAAGCCTGATTAGCGTATTTTTAGTCAATTATCAGTAAAATAATATATGTGTATGTATGTATATTTATTCGTCAATATGTTCGGAATTTAAGTATAAATATTCACAGCGTTTGCGGCACTCGGTGTTAGTTATACATATTGACAGGTGTGGGTAGAAGTCTAAAGATTGTGCCGGTGGATCGGATCCCACACCTCTTTATACGAATCCAACAACATGTAATTTCCTAGAAATACTAAGACTAAAAAGATAACACAGGAACATATATACATTATAAAAATAACAAAGCAAAGTTTACATGTAGTTGTAATAATCAACTGCTCCAAAACATAGTATCATGATAGCGACCAGCAGAAATGTTAAGTTCGTACTAGCATTATGCCTTAAAATTCTTTTGTTTAAATATTTAAATGTTTATAACCAGTTATACAATTAAATTATATCTGTAATCCTATTATTTTTTACCGTTCTTAATACAGCAATAAAAATATGAAGCAAATTTTACGTGTCTTCTACATATGTGATAAATGTGTGTACATGTAGTTGTTTTTAATTAGCAATATCATAACTAACAAAAATCCAACCTTCTAGGAAATTTTCGTATAAAAATTTGTGAAATCAACATGCAAAGTTTTCTCTTCACAGCAAGAAAAAAAGAAATAGCAATTTTACATGGTAGTAATCAAAGTAATGACCAAGGCCTAGATACATAAATCAATATAAAAATGTAACAAAGGTGCATATACTAAACGTTATTCCTATATAGTATTATTTTATAGCCAGTGTAATCATTTTCAGTTATGTACCATTATGACTACAGGTTTGTACTGTTACGACTACAAATTTTTTGGTTAACAAGCGTTCGATACTGTAACTTCCCAGTGTTATGACTACAAATTTCTTGGTATAACATTTGTAAATGTTGATGTTGAAAGTCATGACAACATGTGCTAAACATGTTATGCCTGCAAATTCTAGTCAATATTCTGTTTCATTGCTTGCTTTAGGTTGACAGACAACTCAGTGCTGTCATGCAAATGGGAGTGTAGTTGAAGTAGGCGCTTACTGTGGGTGGTATATTCACATCTGCCGCATCACCATAAGACCTTCTCGTGCTCCAAAATATGCCTGCGGAAGTCACCCTCCCACTTAAACTTTTTCCCACATTTAGGAAAATGACATATGTTATTTGCTCATGGGTCATGGATTATTAAGTACCGATTTAGTACTCTCTTGAACTGGAATGCACTTGGGCATTTGGGACACTGAAATTTTTTCTCCTTGTGCATGTACATGTGCTGTTTGTATCCCATTGGCATTGTGAACCACTTAATACAAATCTCACATATTTTGTCCACTTGATGGAACTGCCTGTAGTGAACATAAAGCATTCTTATGTCACTACACCTGGTGTTGCAGAGTTGGAAGGTGATGAAATGTTTACTGCAATGCTTAGGAAGGCCTACTATTTTCAACACTAACCTGCCTTGCCCACCTTATCCTGGTTTTTCCAAATGGGATGGAGTCTTCACTCTTGATGATTTTGAGTGAGTGTTCTCTGCTGGAGCAGAGTCATCACTATGGGGGGTTGATTTTCTTAATTGCCATTGTAGAATAGCAAGGGGAATCTCATCCTCTGGGTCAAAGGTCATGGTATGTTTCAGTTTGGGTATGTCATCAGGGGAAGCCATCTTTATCAACTTTAAAATCTGTAAAAAATTTCAGTTTTTCCACCATTTTTGCTGTATTTAGGCCTTTAATTTCTATAAAATTACTTGCTAGATTGAGAACAATATGGCAAGAACTAAAATGACTGCTCAGAAATTGAGGAGCTGTGCTCGTAACTCCAAAAAGTCAGCTTCACCTGACAGGCTCAAAAATTCAGAAAATATGGATCCAAAGAATAAAACTAAGGGTGGTAAGGTTACAAAACAAACTAAATACAAGGAAAACAGTGTTGCTACTAGGTCTAGGTTGGCCAGGGGAGCTATCAGCTTGGCCCCAGTGGCTCTGTCTGTTGGACAGGTTTCATTTGGGGAGGCCTTACAGTTAGCCAAGGATGAAGGTGCTAACTTGCATGAAAAGCAACAAAAAAGGGCAAAATGAGTTTGCAGAGACTCGGGAGTAGCAAAAGCTGTAGTCAAGGAATGTTCTGCTAGAGGAAAGAAACAGCAGGAACTGAGATCAAGTATACCAGGTGCTAGGAAAACATCAAAAAGAGTGGTGCTGGTGGACCAGTCTAACCCCATCCATGCTGAGCCTCTAAACTTGCTAGCAAAACCCAGTCAGTTGGACAATTTAGCAGGCTGCAATCCACATAATGTTACAAGTGGCCCCAGCAAGAAGAAGGCTGTACCATTGCCGGCTTCATCAGAGGCATCTCTGGAGAAACACAGTGACACTGAATTTGAGGTTAGTGGCTGTGATATGGATGTGGATTTAGAGCTGGAAGTGTCCCAGGAGGAAATGGACAGGTTGGACCACCATCAGGTGCAGGTTGCCACTCCCAAAGCAGATGAGGAAGGTCAGGATGATGCTCATGAAAGGGTTGAAATTTCATATGATGATTTTCATTGAGAGCAGAACTTGTTGGAGGAGGAATTAGCACAAAAAAGAAAGTGCACACAGCAGCTGCAGAACAAATTCAGCAAGGAGAAGAGGATAGGGGATCTGTGTGAACAGATTCATCAAACTGATCTACAGATAGCCAGGATGGCAAATAAAGTGCAGACTACCAAAGCAGGTCACACACAGCCAGTGGAAACATCCTCCACTGCATCTCAGGTGTGCCCAGTGGCTGTACATGGGAAATTGAGCACCTCAAGATCCACCCTGCCTGAAGTCCATGAAGTGACAGGGTGTGCAGAAGTTGGCAGTCTCCTGGATGAGTCTGGGGCTAGTCACCAGGGCAAAGACTCCAGTAAAAAATCCTCTAAACAGGGGACTTCTAGAGCCCTTCAATCCTGGCATGAGCTGCCTCTCAAGAAGCGGAAAATGAATAATGAAGCACCATCCCAAGGGCAGCAAAATGATTCACTTGGTGAGTCTTCAGATACTTCAACTTCCACATCTTTGGATTTTTCCAATTCAGCAGTTTGCAGTAGTTCTAAGCGTAAACATAAAATTAGGCATAAGTTAAACTCAGGCATGTTTGCCAAACACTCAAATAAGATTAGAAAGCCTCAAAAGTGGCCTCACAATAACTTAGATTTACACTTTGTCCAAAACATAGCAAAATTTGCAGACCTCACATTCAAGCAGTTAGTAGCAGGTGAGTTATCTATCATCCAATGGGTGAAGTCTGATCTCAAAAAGCAGGGGCATATTGCCTTGCTCAAGCAGTTAGCTTAATGGAAAGTCAGGGGTGCTCAGCTCTTCAAAGTCAAGCAGCTGCACACAGGGGTGCTGCAGAGCATTGAGAAGGCTGAATCTTCCTGGGGATCAGACTTCAGGCTGTTGGAGATGCTCATTATGTGTGACACCATTAAAAATACTGGAGGGGATAAATTCTCAGGAAAAGGGGAAAAAGACAAGAGTAGCTCCAGGGAAGGTAAGAACAGAGTCTTGTTTTGTAAGGCCTATCAATTGGGTAACTGTTCAGCTACACTTAAGAATAATGCTCATGCTGGCATGCTGGGTGACAAGCCTAAGTTGCTGCACCATGTGTGTGTGGCCTGCCTTCTAAAGAAGGGCAAGAAGGAGCAGCACAGAGAGAAAACAACTTTGTTTTCTGCCTGACTAGCTGGGGATGGGGAGCAATCCTATCAGGATGCTTTCTTATCCACTGTAACAGGAGATTCAGTTCTGCACATTATGCAGCCTGTCACAAGTGAAACAGTTCAAATAGAGTTTGAGACAGTGCAGAATATGCTGGATATCATCCAGCATTATTTGGTAGATGAAATTGAGTTGAGGGGAGTTGGACTCTGAAATTTGCATTACCACAGAAGAGCATAAGGTGGTTAGCCCAGCAAGGGTGGGTATTTCAGAGAAGCTTATCCCAGTTTCTCCAATTCAAATAGTGCAGCAGGTCTGTGCCACTGGGGTACCCAATGTTTTTGGTGCAAAAATCCCAATTTTCTGCAAGTGGAATTTAGATCTGCTGCACAGTCTTTTGCACAAGTATCATGACAATAAAGTGGTAGAATTTTTGCATTTTGGTTGGCCGATCAGCAGGGATAAGCTCCCATTGACTTCTGGCCAAGTGGTTGATAATCACAATAGTGCAATCAGGCACAAAGGGGTGGTACAGCAATATATAGAGACAGAGCTAAAATTTGATGCCTTGTTAGGGCTGTTCAATAGCAAACTGTTCATTCAGCCCACAGCCCTGTCTCCTGTCAGTTCCATACCCAAGCAAGATTCTGCTGAGTGCAGGCTCATTATGGATTTAAGCTTCCTGGAAGGGGGAGGGCTGTTAATGAAGGCATAGACAAGGACAGGTACCTGGGTGAGCTTATATCACTGAGTTATCCCACAGTGGACACTTTCACAGCTATGGTCAGGGCCATGGGACCAGGGGCTCTCATGTACAATAGAGATATGAGGTAAGCTTATCAGCAAATTTACGTGTGTCCTGCAGACTGGCCTTTGCTAGGCTTCTCATGGGATGATGAGTTGTTTTTTGACATGGTGCTCAGTATGGGGCTCACTTCAGCAGCTTTTATTTGAGAGTCACTTCAGCAGTAGCATGGATCATGAACTGATTGGGGGCCATTTGTGTCAGTTACCTTGATGATTTCATAGGGGTAGCTCCAGGGAATCAAGCCAGCAGAGATTTCCAGTATTTGGCATTCTTTTTCAGAGATTTGAACATTACAGAGTCTACATCAAAGGCATGTCTGCCTTTGCATTCCATGATCATTCTGGGTATTAGATTTAATACCATAGACATGACTATTTTGATAGATCAGGACAGAGTTGAAGAAATTAAGCTCATCATAGCTAGGTGGAAGGGCAGTTAGAAGGGAAGTTACAGTTTGCCTCCCAGGTAATTAGGTCCGGATGTGTGTTCATTGCCAGGTTGCTGGAAGCTTTAAGAGGTTTCCCTCAGTCAGGAGTACAGCCAGTAGAGGCAGATGTTTTGCAAGATCTGTGCTGGTGGGATAAAGTGATGCCTTGTCTTAATGGGGTGATGTCCATCTACAGGCAAATTTTCTTTGAGACCTCAGCATTGATAGATTCAGATGCAACTCTGGAGGGGGGAGGTGCAGTCTGTCAAGGTGAGTACTTTCACACTAGGTTTCCTGAGTTCCTGGTGTGTGAGGTGCACATCATAGCTCATCTAGAGTTGCTGAAACTGGTGGTGGTGGTCAAGGTCTGGGCAAAGGAGTCTGAGAACAAAAAATTCTTTGTGCACCTGGACAACACCAATGCTGTAGCAGCCATCAACTCAGGTAGGTTGCATGACCCTTTCATGGTGCAGTGTGTTAGGGAACTGGTTTTCATGTGTGCAGCACACAACATCAATGTCCAGGCCAGACACATCCCAGGTAAGCTTAATGTGCTCCTGGATCTTTTGTCTTGCTGGTATCTATCAGACACAGTCAGGAAGGAGTTCCATGTGCACACAAGGGGCACCATTTGAACAGAGAGAGTGGTAGAGGACCATTTGTTCTTGTTTACAAATGACTGGTGATCAGTGATCTTAAAATTTTCTTTGTTTTTCAGTGGAGTGGCAAACCTTAAACCAGCAGTGCAAGCAGTTGATGTGGAAAAGTTCCAGTTGCCTTTGCTCCCTTTGAGTCACAAATGTGTGTTTGTTTGCCACTCATCTGTATGTGTTAGGGAAGAAGTTTCCAACAATAAAGAATCACGTCTCAAGTTTATTATGTTTTGCACAGTTGTCAGGTTACCCACCTATTGATCAGCACAATATTTTTGTACGGTACACTCTGAGGGGAATTCAGCACACACTATCGATTTTCCCATGAAAAGCAGACCCCTTCACAACTTCCATGCTGGAGAAGATGGCTCAATTTGTGGACCAGAGGCAGCCAATCCAGATCACTGCCTGGGTGGTGGTGTTAGTCAGCTTCTTTCTACTTTTGAGAAAAAGCAACCTCATTCCCGATTCACATAAGAAGTTCTCTAGGAGGAAGCAGTTCATGAGAGGGGACTTTATGTTCCACAAAACCTTAGTAATAGCTACCGTACATTGGTCAAAAGTGCCCCAGACCACTACTTTGTTTCCATTCCCCTTGGTTCTGACCAAGAATGCAATATGTCCTGTCAAGGCACTGTGGCACTTATTCATGGTCACTCCCAACAGGCCACAACAGCCAGCCTTCTCTTATTATTCATCCGTAAAAGGACCTTCCAGGCTGTGTGTCCTCACATACTCACAGGTACAGTTCTATATGAGGAAGTGGCTAAGGCAGGCAGGTTATGACCCTGGTAGGTTCAGCATGCATTCTTTATGGCAAGGGGGGCTTCTCATGCATTTAACCATATGCTATCAGTGGAGGTGGTGCATCTCATGGGAGACTGGTCCAGTGACTGTTATAAACAGTACCTGGAGGACACTCTAAAGTCCAGAATTAGGGTGGCTTCTGACTTCAGTTGCGATTTGTGAGCTATAGGCTTGTGTATATATGTTTTCACTTCATCTTGCAGTGCTGGTGGTTAAGACAGTTCTAGAACATTTGCAGCAGGAATTGTACTGGCATAACCCAGGGTGGCCATCAACTAAAGCTCTGCTTTTCACCAATGAGACAGGCAGGATTCTACAAAAGCAGGACTGTTATATGGATGTGGATGTCATGGAAGGGACTCAGTACATTTATTTGGAAGGCATGATAGCCAGCCAGCTTAGAGATTTAAGTCACACTACCCAGGTGTTCACTTTAGTGGGTAGACATTTATTGCACCCTTGGTGCACCAAGTTGCAAAAAGGAGTTTATTTGGTAGTTCATCCACACAGTTGCGGCTGCTAATAGTTCAACTCAGTTGTATTTGGGAACAATTATACCTTCTCCATTGGATTCTCCAGAACAGCTGCAAAAGATCCAAGACTTTTAAATGGGCAATGTCTAAAGTTATTAAAGCAGTGGTGGACAAAGGTTTCACAGTCTGTTACATCCCAGCTTATGTCATGTTCATTAAGGAAGATAGACATCAGAAGTATACCCCATATTATGAGGAAATGGGCACTATGTCATCATTTGCAGCACATTTCATCCGTAGGCTGTTTCTAGTTGAGTCTAAATTGATAAAGAGGCAGGATTCCGATCTGCTGCAAGCAGTAGAAGGACTACGGGACATTCCTTAATTTGTTGTCTATGTATAACGGCCAGTTTCAACAGTTTTCATCATGTATAAGTGGCTATAGGCCAATCAGTCTTATATTTTATATAGTTGTTGCAGTGTGATTGCTTTTAAGCAGGTGCTGTTGTGCTGCTCAGTATTTTGATGGATGATGCCCAATCATTCTTTGTTATAGTGTTTTAATCTGTCTGGCTATAATTAGTGGATCTCATCGTTTTCTCTTTTAGTAGTCAGTTTGTGGTAATTTACAGCTTTGAAGCATGCTCACTTTTGGTATTCAAATTAAAAATAGTCAGTTTGTTCATTAATGGCTTAATAAAATTGTTAAGGTTTAAAAGAGAACAATCTAATTGTATTAGCCAGTTAACACAATCAGCTTTAAATTTTTACTTCTTTATTGATTACATGTGCCAAGCCATACAGTTAATCAAGTTTTCAAACAATAAATGGGATGCTTGTTGTTTCTGAATTTTCCAAGTATTTCCTGTGATAATGCTATTATAACCGCACAATTGTGCTGTAGGACTGTAATGGATTTGGGCTTATTTTGTTAGCAACCAGAGAAGGCCTATTTTTGTCGGGTAGTTCCAGAATCATACTGACCTGTCTTTGATTGAGATGGCTGGCTACATCAGCTATCACAGGGATGACAGCTTTCAATTCGTGTAGGTACTTCATGACATCATCCAAAACTTCTGCCTTCCCTTGCAAATCGAAAAACGAAGTGGCTATTTGTTAAGCAGTTTTGTACCTAGTTAATAATGCAGACTTTAAGCAGCACAGTTACAGACCAAATAAATGTGGACATGTACACATGTAAGTATACTTTCTTCTGATCGACTAGTTCTTTATTGTAAGGCTGGAATTTTCCCTGAAGACATTTCGTTCATGTATACCTGCTGTTGATGTTAGATAGCTGACACATTCCCTGAGCCTTTCAAAGACACCTTGATGTTCTTTCTGTTTCGATTGTAAATCACTAATATCGGTCAGCAGCTATGAATTATAAGAAGGCATAAAATATTTCTTTTAAAACATTTGGTACCCTTGTGAACATCCGTTTTCATTTCACGAAAATCGCACTACAATGGATTGCATTTACAAAGCAGCAGACCTGTCTGAGTTTTCTTTCAGCATCGCTGATTCTTGTTTCCTCTTGCTGCACATTTTGTTCGCATCTCTCAAGTTCTTTCTCTACAATATGAGGCAACATCATGATATGTTCGATATTTAATTCAAGATCTGGTCCTTTTTTTTTCCGAAATACAATTTCTTACACTATCCTTTTTGCAATTTGCAAATTTCCTAACTTCGCTAACCTTGTCTTTTGATTGTCTTTTGCTTTGCGTCCAATTCTTCTGAAGCCAACTGAACCGCATTTTCCGCAGCTTGTTTGTTTTTCTCCAGAACCGTACAACCTGCAACCACAGCTCCAATTCCTCCTGCTGCGGCTGCACCACCTGCTACTGCAACTCCAGCTGCAGCTGCAATTAGAAAATTTGGTCAAAACTTTTCTTGTTTTCTTGTTAACGTGACATTAGAGAGCCGTGGTGGCCAAATGGAGAGCTACGACCGAAAACCAGTGATGTGATTTCAACTCGCAGTTAGAACGATTTTAGTAAATCACAGCTTAAATATAATAGTGGTCTGATTTATAAAATGAAAGAACTTTTTACCTAAGGAGAACATTATTTTTTGAATGACTACGATGCGAAATATTTACAACATCATTACACCGTCAAGATATTACGCTTGTTATATATATATATATATACGTTTAACGATGATAACCCTAACGAGGATTGTTCCTTTCAAATGTTTTCAGGTGATTTT
>JBCAUI010501705.1:0-26442 GCA_038406195.1 Haplosyllis anthogorgicola | reverse complement strand
CCACCTTTTTTGCTGATTGGTTTAGCATAAGGGAGCTGGAAGCCACTTATTTAAATGAGCTTGTGGCCTAGATTATGTCCTGTCAGTACATTTAGGTAAATGTCAAGGACTTAATTTAAATATTGGGGCAACATCTATCTTCTGGATAAATGTAGGCCAATGTCAAGGCTTAAACTTTGATAGGAAAGGGTCCTTACGGTGACACACTGTCACAATAATAATAATAAAAACCAGTGTAACTGATTATTGTAAGAGTATCGATACCGTACAACGAGAATATCATAACGACATAGGAAGTAGAAGGCGTAGCTTGTAGCAATCAAGGCAAATGTTAAATGTCATAATAAATACAATTAAAGACTTAAAGAGGAAACACTTTGACATTTAAAGGAAAACAATGATAAATTACAAGGCGTCAACTGCAGTTTTGACTTTTTACAAGAAACAAAGACACTGTGATGCATTACTGTGATACGATTGTGCCGAGGTGGATTAAAGACGAGAGTTCTAAAGAACAATATATCACTTAATGCACAACGGAAAAATCTCTTTAGACAAAATTGGCTTCCTCATTATACATACAAGCAAATTATATTTAGAGAAATATACAGTGGGTTTTTTTTCCTTTCCTATTTTTACAACAACAATGTAACTGGTAAAATGGGGATTTAATTCTGTCATTGAAGAGTAAACTGTTCTTAACGCAGTGTGCAAGCCCTATATTGGAACTAGTGATCGTATTTTAATACAAAAGACCGTGTTTTTCACAGTGGGCAATCGTGTCATAGTATGTCACAGACATATAAAAATTATCCAGTATAAAAATCTTAATTCCGCCTGGAAAATTATAACCTTTTTCTGTGTCATTTCAGTGTATGGATCCTAACAGTACTATTCATGGAAATATGAAACTTTAATGGAAAATTAGAGTTTCAGTAAGGACTTGCAAGTTTTACTTTAAAGATTAAAATGGGGCAATGGAAATGCGTATAAAATACGAGTGTCTGATTACGAAATATCAGACCAATCCAATCACCATGATTGTTCCAGATGACAAATAACGCATCGATATTTAATAAGGAGAACGTTTTGAAACATGAAGACACCAGCTGAATTCCATGGAGTAATCCACGTAAAAGGCATTCTGATAAATATTCCAAAGTCTGTCTAGGGAGAATTACTCTTTTTATGTGTATCATGTAAGGACACTGGCTCCGTCCCCAAACAAAAATGACGTTTTCATATTTTCGAACACAACAAAAGGAATGAAATATCAATTGTATGATATGACAACAATGCTATATAATTACATTATACCTGTGATTCGTTATTAGCTAAAATACCTATTATGCCTAATGCAACTAAATGCCGTGATTAAAAGAGCTTTAATACTTTAACAGTACAAAAAAGGTTTGAAGTTTGAAATAAATAAGCAAAGTCAATGATCACCTCTGTTGGCTGAACTAAGATATCTAATCTTGTACTTGGCTTCCTCTAAAGGTGAGGGTTAAGTCGTCAGGTTGCGTGGGCTAACGTAGCAGGCTTAACACACTTTTAAAGGTGTTCACTCAACCTGTACTCTGGTTACTACAGTTATTTATCTGAAAAAGCCTATTTCTGAAAAACTGAATACAGTTTAATACGTTAATGGGTTATTTAAAGATTATGGAAAAGGTGAGTTAAATTTAATGGTATCGTAAACCATTCGCACCACAATATGCTGCACAAGCGAAGGTGAATCAAGGGAAATTTTAGTTTAAAACTGTCAACTTGGGATCGAAAAAATTATGTTGTTGTTCGAGTGAAATAAACATGGTGGAATTCTTAGGTTCACAAGATGGCCTCCCCCAATTTCTAAACTGTTTGAGGAAAATGTGAATTTCTAAGAGCTAAAATTAGAACATTTTATGGATTTTGATTTGATTTTATCTAAGTTGCGAACGAATAATTTCAGACAACAGAGTCTAAATAACCAGGCCAAAGCATGGAAGCCTTATTACATAATCAATAAGTAATTCCAAGTAGTTTAAGCTCTTCAAACTTGAAACTTGAGTTTAACACAGAAATGCAAACAGCATACATGAGCCTGAAACTCAATGCAAAGGGAAAAGAAGTTTTAATGCAAACTGTATTAGGTCCTTTAAGAGAAAATTGGTTGCAGATTCAGTCTTTTCCTATTGCTTGCGGCTACATACAGTCTGAGCATAAGAGCAAGTTTGTCTCCACTGTCAAGCTTAGTTTCCCTAAAAGATCAAAGCTAATGGCTTTTAAATGCAGAGCTATTCTGTCATGTAACCCTCTTTCTTTAGACAACGATACCAGTGGTTTAAATTGATTTGCAAACCAAATGCCAGTAAACTTGGAGCAATGTGAGAGCTTCATGGTTATTTAGTAAGGAAACAAAGAATTTAAAAAATACATTTTCGTAACGTAACGCAGGTAATACGCGTCGCAGTTGAATAACATTTAAATCTAATACATTCTTAGAACAAAAATCAATTTCCCTGCAACAGGCATTTAAATTTAAGGCTTCACTCCTTTGTAGGTAGGGTATTCAACTCGAAATTGAGTCACACCTTATCAACTGAAAACAGTTTCTTCCTTCACTTTTGTGAACCACATTACCAAGAAAGAAGTACAAAGATATACAACCACAGTAAGAATGAAATTTTAGTGGGATTTTCTTGGAACTGTAAACTGTTTGTTGAAACTATTTCCAAATTATTATATATAACTTTCTTGAGTTAATTCTTAGGTACACAATATCCTGGACATTCAATTAATCAGACAAGACGAGAAAAAAAAAGTGCACAAACTAGCAGAATGGGGGGACGCATTGTGGTGAACGTAGAATGGCGACCTAATGTAAGCCAGTCGACATAAAAGCCGGCAGCTACTCTATAAAACAGACCAGACACCATCAGGAAAAAACTATTTCCTGTGGACGGCTATCTACATTTCAGGCATCACTTCTCTGAGGTTGAAGAATTCAAACAGCAGTAGTCCCAGTATCAAATCAATCACAAGCTGTGTTTAATGGACTTATCTAATAGTTGGTCACTGTTGTGTAACTCGCTGCTCCAGCTTCAGCATAGCACTTAACCGTTTGTCATAGTAAAATTAGGTAATTTGGGGTAAAGGAATATTTCCGGATTCCAATTCAGCTGCCTTCTTATCTGTGTTAAATAATCGACTCATGCATTCGTATACAAGACAGCATTACATAATTCATACATGAATAGTCTAGACACAGTCTAATTCTATATTTCATAAAAACTTTACACCCTTCATTTTATGTTTATCTGCTTTTGCACTTATCTCCTTATTTTGTTTAGCGGATAAACTTGTCTTCAAATCTAGTCCAATTTACCACAAATAATCTGGGAGCGGGGGGGGGCATATATGTGAGTGGTTGATGAGTACTGAATTCCAACGCTAAAATTTTAAAAACAATTTCAGCAGTAGTTGTTGAAGTAGTTGTGTCTGTGTTATGAGTGTTATTCATCGAATATGTCACGGACTTTCAGAATCATCCTAATGCTTCTGTATGTTATTTTTGGTTCAATTTCTCTCTGTGGTAGATCGTTTTTGGTAGGCGCAATAGCCGTTCTAAATGAGCTCCATAAAGGCCCTTCAAACACCTAGCTCTGCACTTTTATGAGATAAATATGATAATATCCTCCCGGGGGCAGTGAACTTCTCACCCACTTCATTTAGAAATGAATCCCCTTGAACATGAGGGATAACTCATTGATGTGGCCCATTCAGTCCATGTAAAGCCGCGACCAAGCTCTCCTCATTAGAGGCCAAACAAGCTATTGCGGTAAAATTGGAACTGTCAGTTTGCATGTGGTTGTGGGCCTCACAGCTGCGTACATTATATATTTTGTGGCTTACATAATTTTACCTATTTTTTCGGTTATTAGTCTAACTTATGAACTGCATCACCTTTTAACATTGCCATGTGTAGCTAATTATCACTAGTTATCAAGTATGATGATTCTGTGTATGGCCTCCATGCATTCGAATATTTCTTTTCAAGAGTGTACGTGTATTAAATTAAACTTTTTGTGATCATTTGTTCTGAGAACTTTTCCTTCGTCCGCAAATGCAACAGAATCAGCAGACTGAAATAATTGATTTTTCCTCTGAATTCTCTCACTTCTTTGTAACCAAATTGGTTACATTGAATTGCTAAGATTCCTGATTAAGGAAACAGCTGACGTGCGGTCCTGGACATTGCGTCAAGTAAATAGAATTTGTCAAATTGTCCATTTTCCAACTTTGTAGACTTTAGTTAATGGTTACATTTTATTTCTATTTTATTGTAAATAGGATGATCTAACAAATAAATGCTAAAATTATCTAATTTTAGGCAGAGAAACTTTTGCACAATAGTAATCCTCTATAAATTTTATAAGTTTAGACGGATCGTCGATTGCATCACTGTGTGATGTACAAGGATTTCATGACCTCTTATTGGCTATTATCTTCATGAAGAACCCTAACAGTTGCAGCTGTTAAGCTGTGTGACGATGAGGGGGAACTTTAGATGCACTTTTAATGACACTTTAGGCCTCGTAAGTCCGCCCTCGCATTTCTGAGCGCCTTCTTGTTAACTTTGATCACCTTCTTATTAAATAACTGGTAATCAATCCACTATTGAATTTGTAAACTTCTAATTTAGCCAAATAAAAGAACTCCCCTTCACTTCACGATTTTATAATTGACATGTAGCACAATTAATAGATGCCTAGAATGTACAATTCACATCGAAAAGAAGTAGAATTGTAAAGTAATTACCGATGTTTCTTCATTATAATCTTCATGAATATTTCACTTCTTCCTCTTAGCCAAATATCTCTTGAATTTCCTGCAGCAACTCCGGCAACAGACCATCAGTTTCTGCTAAAACTTACACAACAGGCAGACCATAACTGATGTGCTTGATGCTTCACCATTACTGCCATCATTACAGGAGACTTATTTACATTAATGGTCTATTTGTTCGTCGACTTCGAGCTTCTTTTCAAGTCTTTTTCAATAGCTACCAAAGTTAGCTGTTCAGGAGGCTTTTCCAAATATAATTTTTTACTTAGACTATATTTTTATGGATAGCTGAGCTTTGATGTAAGAAATTGTAAAGAAAGATCACTGAAATTTTCCATATAAATAGCTACAAAATCTCAAAGTTTATAAGTTGTTAACAACATATGCAGTTCGTTTTACTGTGTACAGTAATTTACAAAGTAGACAACATTGCGTGTTTTATAGGCCATACCCTGAAATTGTGAAATGACACGAACATGTACAGCTTATTGAGAACAGAATAAATCACAATTACAGCAGTGAAATGATCATGATCACCCCCTTTAATTTGAATGCGGACATAAAATCGGTATTATATTCATAGGGCACGCAATGTTCCTACTTACAAAAGCACTATATAATTTTAGGTTGGCAGCACGATAGCCGTTATGTAACAATGCACAATGGCGTAACCTACATAATGAAAAAAGAACTGTCACTGAATAATTTGATATATATTCGCTGATCCAAATCTAAAAGGTTATACCAATTCGTTAGATAGCGATTTACACAAAGAGAAAGCCTTATTCCAATCTTAATTCTTCTGAAAAATATTATCTGCGGAATATGAATCTATAGTCATAATAGCTTTATATGGTCAATGAAAACTTTCCTGCACTCGACTGATTGTTTAAAGCGTAAAACTTGGGTGGCACACTCCAATGCAACAATTTCCAGGAATCAGGACCAATGAGGGTGCCAATATGTCCACGGGTGCTACTCCAGTCAGCTTTACAACGGTGGTAATCCGTTATTAAGGCGTTACTAGTCCAACAATTAGCCACTTTTTGTCAAATTATTTGTCCATTTAATACTTTTGGGAAATATCCACTAGAAGATTGATTGGACATTTCCCAGGTCATTTACGAAACATCCTAATAACCTTGAATTTCCATTATTTCAAACTATGTGGTTTGAAATACGTTACATGTATTTCTTGATTCATGATTCCAGTGACATATTAATAGACAAACGTGATGAAAACCACTTTTTCCGGATGAAGAACTTTTATGATGTGTTCTGTTTGGCAGCTTGGATCTTCAGCTGTGATTGATGACCCTTTTTTTAGGTTCAAAATGTAGGCCATTTCAGATGACCTAAATTGTTTAGTTCAATCTTCCACCAAAATAGTAACTGCATTTGTCAATAACAGTTAAGATATTTTGTTTAGGGTGACTACGTTTACTTGTTACCAATGAATATTAACAATTTTTACCAAAGGTGATGAGATTGACTGATTGCCATTGCAAAAACCTCACACACTGCCATGATAGCAATGTCTGTCTGTTTATAATATGAGTAAAACTTGCTCTGTTATTCCGGTGCTATGTCTGGTAAATTTCTTACTATCTTATCGTTTACTGATAAAGGTATAAGACCTTTCGATATCTAAGTGTGTGGTGATAGACTAAGTAACAAGTTGCATGATGTGCCAACGTGTCCAGAGTTTACACAGCGGTCCCTCATACATATCAGTTCTTATCTTAGCATGTTTTGTCACGAAAAATACAATGCCACGGTATAATTGTACATACTTATAAATCATCGAAAGCATTATTATATCTCTACTCTCTCTTGGTAATTGCCTGCAAAATATGTTACCTCACACACAGAAAATTAAGCACAACATACGGTTGAAAGGTTTGGAGACGGTGCAGAGTACCACGAACTGTTACCACGAAATGTTACGGAGCAATCTGGATGGTCTAATGACAGGCAGACATGATTGATGTTTTCAATGAGAACCCATTTTGGGATTTGAACAAGTTACTCGTTTTTATGGTTCATTGAAAGAAAATTGCTTTCAGGCTCTATGATTCAGTCTTATTTCATGTTGTGTAACTCTTCACAGAAAAAATATGAATCATGTAATTTAAAGTGACTGACGGCACCATTGAAATGATAAAAAAGTACATGATTAAGTGAAATGAAATCAAAAGACATTTATCTCTGAAAGGATGCAATTTTTAAGAATTTATCATAAAACTGAAACGAAATTAAATCTCTGAATAAGCCCGTGTTTATTTAAAATATAAAACTTAAAATTTACTATTGAGGGTTTGTCTAATGTGAATGAGGTAACACGAAGATGACCGCTTTAAGGACTTTACAAACTCCAGCTTATTCAAAATTAATGCATTGTGAGAAAGAAAAATTAAAGATTCATTCATTCATTTTAACTCAATTCTGTTCTATGAATAGAGAATGAAATCTTAAACATTTTGACTGTATTCACATAGAAATATACAAACATCATCAATTAAGATTTATTGTTTTTGAAATCACTTCAGCAAAAAAAGTAAAAGGATAGTTGCTGCTCCATACGTGTACTGACTAAAACCGAACTGTTTAAAAGCCTCCAATGCTTTTGTAATTTTCCGGGAAATCTGTTGTAAAAGTGTGAAGATGTCCCAGGGTGGAAACAATGTGTTAGTCACGTCAACTTTACCCTGGAACTGTCCCTTTCCCAGTCAAGACCTCTATTTCCCAGTATCACCTGGTATTCCGTGTTAGGAATAAAAATGAAAGTAGGTTTGTGGCAATGTGACTGATGTAAGAATGAGGTGACTTGGAATACAAATCTATTCGTAGTTACTGCTATCATAGATGATCACATGACGAAATACGAAGTTTCTTTAGTTTTAAAACAGTAAACTTTCACCTTATGCTGTTGTTCGAGTGAAATTCTATGGTTGTTAAAATTAAATTGCAATCACGACCTGCAGAACACAACTCCAAATTTGGACATTACGTTTCTTGAACTGGACGAGAAAAGGACATTTTGAAATTGGGTCACCATGACCTTGTTCTAGTTGGACAAGAATGTGATAAGATCTCTTCTCAATGAACAATTGCTACCGTCGTTTCCTGTAATTTTATGGTCAAGATTAAAACACTATGTTGAAAACAAGTGCTTCCTTTGGTTGTGATCTGTCATTAAAGGTTGTCAAATAAGGACGTTAAATATTCATTGGACAATTTGTCGAATGAAACATGGAAATGATATTATGACACTGCAAAATGCCCAATACATCATTGTTACGTGAACTACTTACCTATTGTGACGCATAGCTTTAATGTATATTACGTTTATTTCTAGAATAACCAACTGAATCTGTATTATGTTGTGTTTAATATAAAGTGTCAAGTTTGTAAAGTTTCATTATTGACTATGCGTTTAACCGTTATGTTTACCTCTGTCTAAATGATATGTGCTTTCAAATGCTATGCATAGTTTGGGTTCATGACGATCCACTGAAAAGCAATGGGTGGGAGAAAAAAGAGAGAAAACAAAACCTGGTATAAATACTCAGTAAAACAAAATGTCATAATATTCACCCATAGTAAGTATGCACAATTATTTTTTTAACAGTCACTACTATTATTATGTGATTATGTCACCAATAAAATTATAATTGATGCTATTTTTGTTAGAAGACTCATGTTATTTTTAACTTATCGCGCGTAATGGATATCAATAAGTACATGTTTATCATAAAGATTTTAATGTTGAAATAAGCGTCCTACATTTAAATTTATTATATACTTGGTTTTTATTTTATTGATTCGTTTCATGTTTGTCACAGCAAGGCAATTGGAATACATGGCGGCAAATTATTATATGTTAAATTTCCGTCCAACCATTAAAAAGGCCAATTACTTAGAAAACAAATCTTTCTACCAGTTCCATGGTCCATGTTTAAATTTTCGCTGCACATAATTTCAAATAAGTACAATAATACACCGAACTACAGAGAATAACCTTCATTGCATGCTCCATTTTATATAGTATTTTTCACTTCCTGACTGAGTACTTCGCTGTGAAAAATGTAGGTCAAATAGCTTGACCTGAACAAATTCACTTCGCACAGGGGAGTCTCTTATTAATCAACAGTAATTCTTTCCGACCCCAGTTTACAGCAAACAAGCGCGTCAAAACGTATTATGGATATCATTGGACAGCTGGTCTGAGCTGCATTCTCAATTTTGTGAAGCATTAAAAGTTGGTAAATAAAATAGGTATTGATGATGATGAGATTTTAGACGATGTAATCAAGAAAACCACCTGAGGTCTATTCTTGCTCGAGACATGGCATTCACCCCTTTATTACATTTACCAAACGAGTCGGGTCATTTGCCTGCGCATTTTCATGGTTTGGAGTATTGCTTCTTATGATGAGCATATTCTATTGCACCATTTTAATAATGGAATCCAATGGGGGGATGTAGTTCAGACTACGAAAACTAAAATTTGAATTTAAGTGTGTCATCAGTGGTTGTGCCACATTAAGCAGCACTCATCATTTTTACAAGTTCAATATTGTTCTTTTAACTAATTTGACAAAACTACATTCGTAATTTTCATATATGTATTACTCTGTACTGTAATGTGACAGGCAACTTTTTCTTTAAATTTTATGTATTTGTCAAAATACATAGTATAATTTATTTAAAAGTTTCTTTTGTGATGCATGTCATAAAATATAAATAAGCTTCATTCGAATAGCTAGTTTTTGCAGCACTTTTAATGTTGAAATTAATTTCAAACATTCACCAAATGTAGATATGTTTGGCTTCACCATTAGATATACATCATTACGTTACCGCCTAATGGGTGTAAATACATTATCTATTGATTTCTCTGCGAAGAAGCCATTAAATTATGCAACTAATGGATCAAATGAATTTATGTCAAATCTTAAAGCCTTATACTTGTGTATAAATTTTATGGTGCCTTGATTGAAAAAAGAAAAGAAATTGAAAATTTAACAGCTCAGCGTTACAGGAAATGTCCACGCATTGGTGACAAGAATGAGCAACGGAGGTGCTGTCAAGACTTTTCTTCAGCCCGTCAGCTAAGGTTCAGTAAAACAGCTGCCTGTGGTTAGAGAGCCCCTCTTAAAGTGGTAAGGGGGTTCACACATTGCGTAAAGCCGTACTATCGGATGCAACATACTTGCCTATGTATGTGACAGTTAGCACTCTGTGAGGCACACATATATTAGGATTAGTGGGTTACGTCTCACAACAGTTGCACCACAAGTGACTCAAAAGAACACATCATAAATAGTCGGGCATCTATTATTCACATTCAGGACAAATTTGTCCTGAAGGCAAGAAACATTTAGATTTCTATGAACATATGTCTGGTTCTTTATTCTGTTACCTACATGATACATTCAAATTTAATTAACCTATTAATAAACACGTAGGCGAATAACGAGTCGCATTAATAATCGGAAAATTAACTTAGCTGTATTTGTGGTTATCTATCCAACCGTAAAATGGTTATCGACATTCAAAGTCAATGCAATCTTGATAATTGGTGGCTTTTGAACTGGGTATATTGTGATCTAAGTACATGTATGAAGGAATTAGATCTCTCCTCGGGAACTTTTAAACAGTGATAGTTACAGGGAGATAGAGACTACTATTGCCGAAGTGGGTAGCTGGGAAACACAAACTCACAAAATTGGAGGATTGCTTCATAAATACAAACTGAACAATTAGGATTATCTGTTGACAGGCAACCGTGATGGATCTTCCAATTGAGAGCCAATTTTGAAGCACGAGCAATTGACTTCTTTTCATGCTGTATTGATGCCCAAATATTGGCAATCAAGATAACCTTCCCATGTGCACCCGAGCTCACACTGACATTTACTAAAAAGTCAGCTTTGAAAAGTCAACTAATCTTTTTAGGCACAAACAGTTCAACAACAGAAGCTGTGAAAAAGCTAGCACATTACCAAATGAGAAAACTGCATTCCGGTGTGACTTGCGTCATTTGCCAGATTCTTTAGGTAAATCTCCAAATTTACTTCATGGAATTTTACGTGCACATGTCTGAAGAGAAATAATGTGCCAAATATTCCGTTCTGTCCAATATAGGCATAAAATCTAATATGTTTTTGTGTTAATGACTATGGTTATTATGAAACCTTCTTTCTAACCAAATTGTAATTTTATGTACAATTTGGTCCCTCTCGCCCCTGCACTTTATAACCCACATTGTACCTTGATCCCTTGTAGCAGTAACTTGGCATATTTTGTAATCAAATTGTGATTTTATATAAAATACGGTTCAAAACCGCTTAAAATGTCTTTTTCAGACTACAAAATTGGCCTCACAGAAGGGGAGCTGATTGCTGCGAACTCTAATGGTGGTGTTGTGTGTCTGACTCTCGTTATTCATAATGTTATGTAATCGCACATGTATGGATCGTACATACAAAAGTGCAAGTGCCATTACGTATTGGCATACCACTTACCCAGCAGAAATGTCAGCAGGGGGAGGGAGGGGGGACCATTTCACATTTAGTTTGCGTAATTTACTAAAAAATGTCACACAATTTTGTAATTGAATAAATCATAATGATTACCACATAAATTGCCATTAGCTTTTCACTGAACTGAAAATCCTTTGACATAACATCATTGAGCAGGTTTGATTCCTAAATAAGTTCTCAATTAAGAGCAGCTCATATTTTACAAATGTCATTCCATTAAGTTTAAATTATGACCTTGAGAAAGCCGATTTTATGGTGTTTCTTGGAAAAATAATAATGCCAAAGGAAGGTTTTTTATTTTTGGTAAACCTTGGAAAAATTCTTTCTGGGAAATCACACAAGGATTTCTTGCTTACACTTCTGTATTAGAGAAAATGTTTCAAATTGTGAACAGAATTTCGAACTTTTTTGTTATTTAATGCTTACCAGAGTGCTTAGTTGCCATATTTTTTTCTAGAACCAGAAAGTGTTTTTATATTCATTTCCCTTTCCACTTTCGCATTTCAGTGTGGTGACATGTCAGGCTCAGTGCTTTCTACAAGGGATACCACCACCACATGTTACGCTGGGATTTTACCTTTGCGACAGTAGGGCGACCAACATGTTATCGAATATATGAAAGCGTCCTGACTCTGTGGAAAAATACTCACATCTAGTTGACACCGGAACATATCTGCTTTAAAGTTTAATGCAAAAATATCGCATAAGCGGCTATTTTTGGTTTGGAGCCACAACGGTGAAACTTTTTAAAGTAGCTGCTGCATATTCCTTCCATTGAGATTTACCCAACATCTTCTTTTAAATAATTGATCAGCCTGTCACCATCAAAGTGAAAACAAAGGGAAATGTCCCTGAGAGCAGGTTCGGATATTCATTGCCGCCTGCACTTTTCATCTTAAGATTCATTTCCCTCACAAAACAAAAAGTCTTTTCTGTTTAAAAAACCTTATTCATTCTGAGCTTAATATGGTAGTCTGTTGCATTAATCTCTTTTATATTTAAAGCTATTGAACATTAAAGACCTAAAAGAAGGTGGGTGCAGACTATAGTTTTAAATTTGACGTCAAGTTACAGTTTACAAGTTGAACTAACTGGAAATCAGCCTGTAGCTTGACTACAGTACTTCAAATCGAGTTTACCAACCACGGCTGCGGTGGTGGTTGCCGCAAAAAGCACATTGTTTTAAAAAATTTGTAGTTTTCGTGCACTTTCCTGCAAGGTCATTTTGGCCGTATAAAGAAAGGAGACGAAGCTGTATAGGTCAAAAGTCAAGATATGTATTGCACGAAAGGTTAAATGTGTTTAACTTTAAAATATTTAAATGCAGGCTGATAGATTTCGTGTGACACCTGCATCTACAGGGCAATTATTAAGCAGCCTCGCACTTTCAGTTTTAACATCAAGGAGTTTCAAACAGTTTTCTTGTATTTTTTCTGCAGTTGTCATTTTTCTGATTATTTGTTCTGTTTCGTGCGATTTGTAAAGTGGAGCTCATCATCTTAAAATTATTTTATTGATATGGTGAAGATTATGGTTTGTCAATATACGTACTTTTGTTCCACCCACCACTCATAAAGTGTGGTGAAGTTTACGAAGCCTTGAAAGGCCTCGTTCGTATTACATGTTTGGTGTGTAGATCTAGATCTAATCAGCAATATGCTTCATCAAAGCAATGGCTTCTTTACAGTGGTGTAAAAAAGACTATTAAGAACAATTGAAGTTATGAGTCAATTTTTCCAATTGCCTTGCCATGGTGACATAAATATTAAAATAAGATATTGTTAACAGAGATTCCTCCTTTTGCTAAAGGTAAGCTTTTACAATGAAGGGTTTTTTTCTGAAAATGTATCAATAACGATTAAGAAGAAACATCAGTATTTCTGTGACACAACTTACATTTGACTCCTAAACCTTGATTAACGCGAAATAATGTAAATTCAGAAATGTTTCAATTATGTTTCAGAGGAATCTCTTTTACAAATAGATAATGTAGTCAAAAAAGAAACCAGTACTTACCTGGATTGACAGCAAAACTTACACACACAAAACAGTTTAAACAAAATATTATCACAATAGGTCTAGGCTTCATCTGAAAGTAGATAAAGAGAGAATTTCTTTGAGTCACATTGATAAACATCCAATTACTTTACTGAATTACTCTAAAAGTAAATTAAAACTCTTTGTTAACACTTCAACAGTTTTTCCTGTTGACTTCATTGGCTTCATAGAAATAGTAACGTTTCTATTATCCTGCAAATAACAGACAATCACTTTTCTTGCAGACACCTTTTAACTTTATCTGAAAACAAATTACCATTTCCTAGACAGTATTCATAAGTTTAATGCTTAAGTATGCATTATTGTCTATACCTTTGTGCTACAAGGATTTTGTTTCATAAATAATAAATCTTGTCGGCAATGTGGTTTAATATCATGTCTGGTGAAAATATTTGTATTTTTGGTAAAAACGTTTTTACAATATATATATATATATCTGCGTGCAAGTGAGGGCCCACATAACGACCAATAATCCTATTTGGTTGATCCGGTGATGACTGTACTCCTTGCATTAATTTACACAACTAATTAGAAGCAGATATGTACAGTATTTAGTATTTTCAATTGTAATACTACATCACAGGACAAACATCCTCTCACAATACATTAAGTTGCTTTCCTTTTCTGCTCATCATTAGCACGAAATGGACTTCTTTGGTTCTTTAACGTTTCTGGAACTGGACATTACGTAAAATATAAAATATATGTTTTTCAACGAAGCATGTCAGTAATATTGACAGTAACGTTGCTCCAAGGTTTACATTTACCCAATTACAGGCAGTGCCGTTACTGGTTAAATTGGCCTTCATAGTTGTCATGAAACTCAATTAGGATTTAGTGCTATTTTTGAAAACTTATCCCGCCATAAGTAGATCCTTGCTTAAGAATTATCCAATTTTCGACAGCAATTCGGTTTGAAGCTGAAATGTGTTTCCGGGATTGCACTGCGATATAAATAGCCTTAAACTGGATAGAAATCCATCGTGAATGGCTTCCAATCCGAAACCTGGAATCTTACAAAATCGATGTCAGTGCGGGTCACGAGAGCCATCTTTTCTTACTGGTAAAATAGAGATAGAATCAATTATCAGATTGAGAATGTGTGCAGAGCATCTTAATGTTCACTGCTCTTACAAGGAATCCTCTGTAGTTCTGTGCCCTGCAACTCTGCAAGGAGGATACATAGATCATTGCAGTACACTGGTGATGGAGACATTGTCCAGAAGGAAGAGACAGCACTCGCTGAATCCATACAGTTTGCATTGCAATATTCTACGTCCAAATAGTACTGCGCTATTTCTATTGTAGATTGACTGTTTTCAATGTCCTCAGTTAGTATGTGACAGCATAGCATGAAATGTTAATTCATGAGTGTTTATTACAGCAACAATAGAAATTCACACAATGCTATTATTTGAATCAAATACACTCCGTTAAAGATGAAAGAAACTTTTTTCATGTCCCCGAATGAAACAGGCAAACTGGTGGCTCAGTATTGGCCACAAGAAACTTATTGAGGATGGCCATCTTTGATTTTGTACATGTATGTCAATTTTTACACTAGTTCAGCTGAGTGCATTGATGTAATATGGATTGTAATTAGTCACAATGGAAGTGTCACAATCACAATTGGTCTGAATGCTTTGACTGTGTGACCAGTCAGCTGGAGCCTGTGCCCCTACAAAAGGCAAACTTTGCAGACTAATTTATTCATTTCTTCCCCAGTCACTACACAGAGAACATCCAACCCTTTTCCATTAGTCTAGCCTTGTATGCCCAAGTATAGGTGTGATCTCTTCAGTGGCTAATGTCCCAAATGACCGAGCAATTTCAAATTGCATGACTATATCTATTCTTTCATCTTTAAGGTCCACAGCGCAAAACATATTTTTATCAAGTACAGTTGCGAGCTTTGTACACCCCAGTTTTTCAGATCAAACAGCATGCATCGTGCAGTTAATTGCGAATTACCCATGTGCATTTATAGGACAGCTCCTAAAACACTGTCATCCGACTGTCTATATAATGCACGCATATTTATGTTGGCAATCTAAAGGGCATGGCTCAGATTCGCATAATTGTCAATGTCCATGCTTTACTAAATATCAATGGTAGATTAGATCAACGATGTGTTTGACAAGAAAATACCATGGCTGATATTTGAGAAAACTGGTTTTTTTCTGTTAAGATTTGTCTTTAGTTTGTTATAGTTATATTTATAAACCTTCCATTTGAACTTAGGGCAAGTCCAAGTTTAAACACGTAACAAGTCGGTTTTGTAGTTTCAATTTTTGTAAGTACACCCCATCCGCCACATTTCCAATATTGGAGAAGTGCAGACAGCAGAATGCAGAAACCGTGGCGAGAGTTGCATCTTTGTTAAATGTGTTGATAGATGGCGGTAAAATAGCAGACAGAACACGTCTCTTAAAAATGTACCAATTGTTGTCCCTCGAACAGATAAAACAGAACTCTTGTAAGAAAGCCGCTTGCTTACGCAAAAGACAACTCAGTGGACATAAATCAAGCTACATACAATCCCATCACATCATTACCAGTCGCAGAACTTGGGGAACTTTATTGCTGAATTCAGATCCGGTATTGAAGCCACCGCTTTGCTCTTCCCTCATAACACTATCACAGTGCTTTCTCCAAGGACCAACTCAATATAATATGCAGGAAGACATAGCTCAAAGCTTTTCCCGTGGATAAGGAAGCCCCGAGAAAAATAAGTGAATACCAACAGCTTTACTGGGGAGGATAGAACCTTTTTATTTGCTAATCTCGACTGATGGTTGGGTCCATCGAGGGTCAGCAAGCACTCACCCAGGGAGATGCCCGGCAGGAAATTTATATGTTGCATACGGTCGGGGTCATAAACAAGTAAATAGATTGCTTCGGGTGCAGAAATTCTCCGGGATCAGATCTCGGTAATTGCTGGCTTAATCATTGAACTTTACTGATGCTTTAAGCGGCACTTTTCTTTAAGGGTTATGTTATTCATAAAGTTCCATTTCTATGGCTATAAGTATATTTGTCCAACCTTGGACAGACATAAATTGCTCTAATGGTATTTAACCAAGTTCAAACTTAATGAGACATAAACTCAGCTGAACCCGAGGGATTCTGTAATAAAACTGAAGAAAAATCATGTCCCGTAATTTAATTTTTCTTTGTTATCAAATCTCCAGAAGTGAGATATGAACTTGAATTGAGAGATTGCTCCGGGTAATCCAGCCAACACAAAAAATGTCCGACAAGTACCTCTTTTTGGCTTCAGAGCAGTAAGTACGTGATAATAATAAAATATTGGTTTTCTTTTAACTGTTTTTGTTACATCTAGTGACAAACCCTAGATACGTTTTACAAAAGACAACTGTTTAGTTCGATGTTTAATCATATAGAAACCCTCCTTTGGCTTCGGTATAATGATTGTATCGATAGAATAGGGCACATTTAGTTGAAATCCCTTTTTCATACAAGTTTGAGAATTATCCACAGATTGCAGTCGTGCGGCTGATTCTAGAGGCAGGGTATGGATTCATAATCCAATTCAGAAGAACATTGTTATGTTCCAATAGTTGTTAATCATTTACTTACTCCTTTGGTTGTGAACATCACTACACCTGGCATAACCGTCTAAGCACTTGTCATATTGTAACGAACAATTATTTCGGGCGAAAACTGTCAGAATAAATCTACAAAATCTGAAAGTTTGTGTCATAACCAAAATTTATTCACGTATCAATATTATGCCGAATTTACCAGATCCTAATGTGGATACAACCTTAAGGACAAACACAATGGAACCATCCATATAGATTGAGTTCTGATATACATTCCATTTCCTATATCTTGTCACTATTTATTTCTAGGTCACCACAAAGTCCTTATATCCCCCGCGGTCTTTAAAAGATTAGAATGTGTCCATAGTGACAATGGCATTTCAGCGGATAGGGGAGACCTAATCTTCTTAAATAGCATCTTCCCTTTGAGAGGTATATGTACAAGAGCAATGTGGTCCGCAACAGTGAGGGAACACTTAAGTCTACAGCAGTGTCTGGTCTCGATTGGCATCGACCAAAAATCTAATTCAAATATGTTTGAGGCTAAGTCTAAAAATAGCTTACTTTAATCCAACGACATACAGACAGTAAAGACTGGTTTGATGCCTTTAAGGTATCTTCGACCAGAAATCAGACTGAAGGTGTGCAATTTACATAAACAATTCCACAATTATATGACACTTTCGATTTCAATTTCTGCAAATGAAACATCCCTTGTAACTTGTACACATATAGAGGGCGAAAACCAATTTGAATGCAGATTGAACTTCAACGCAAAAGGGTGCCTCAAAATATATGTGTACACTTTCTTTATGTAACACCACCGGAAACAATAAATCTAAGAATGAGCAGTTGCAACAAAGAATGAACTATTGCCCACGCCCACGAGCATGTAGAAATTTCCTGCAATACTCTTTATGCTCCCAATCTCATAGTCATTTTGGTTTACAATGTGAGATAAATCAGTGTGAGACTAGCGAATATGTACCCAGTTGACTTTAAAGTAAATAAACTATGTAAATTGCGTTTGGCAATATATAAGAATATTGCAATAACATGTCTGATTTCGTAGCTTGTAATTCCATTTATTCTTTGTAAAATTATATTCCCTTGTGAAGACATGTCCGACTGCTTTTGATTTTATCCTGTCTGTTATGCAGTGTAATTTGATTCTTACATAACTAGTTTTTCTTCAGGAAAATCTGCGGCATAGAGACATCTTTTCTTGCGAAACATAAAGGTCTTTTATCCTTTACTGCTTTACCATACAAGGAGGCCAATGCGTCTACAATACTACACATGTAGATGTTAAGTACATTTTAAAGTGCATCAAAAGTCATCAAGTCAAGCATTAACTTCGTGGTATTGCGGATGAAGTGTCCAATGGGAACAGATGCTCTGTTGAATGTATTCAGCACATCTACATGGAAAGCAATGTACTTTACATTTCACATGCGAACAATGATTTGACAAGTTAGTTGAAAAAGGGTACAGTATTTTCATATGTATGTTTCCATTTTAGCCCCAGTACAGAATAAATAGTTCAGTTTGATTTTTATCTCATCTTAAGAACAACAAAATTTTCAAGATGTACACTTGTCATAGACACTTCTCAATAAATGTAAAAGTCTATTGTTTTCAAGAAAAGTCGGTATAAATGAACACTTCATCATATGTTCCCGAAGGATGTCAATGATTTTTAAATCAGATGATAAAGCTCCTCTTGAACCTAAAACTTTCCCACAACTCATAAAAAGTCCACGATCAAAGACTGGATATATTTCATTATACATGCGCATTCCCGAAAGCTTGAATACTTATGCAATGCTATTGCAGGTAAATTAACCATCTTGTATCTTTCAAGTTAATATTTTGAAATGCATGCATCGCAATAAGAGTAGTTTGCTTTCCTCATTGTCCACGTCCACGGTCACTCTGTGAAGGGACGAACTGAGTGCAGTCACGTAACCTACAAACCAACTTTTTTTTTGTCCAGGGCAATTGTTCTTTGTAGTTCATTAGTGTCCAAATTAGGCCAAAGGAAGATTTGTTACTGACTTGGTGAACAACTGACCTTTACAACGAGATAGCCGTTGGTCAAAGACCGGTCTATGGAAAAAAATGACGATGTGCCATGATAAGGTAAAAATAACAAAATCTTGAACATTTAGGATGACAATGCCAAATATGGCACCGATAAAATAGAGTGAAATAAGGCCAGAAAATGAAATGCACTTTGTCACTAGACCATAAACATATGTTAATAAGGCAGAACTATTTTGTCCTTGTCTGGAACATGTGCAGTCAAAGTTACTTGAGCTAGAGGCTGCTGTGAAAGCAACAAGATTAGCCTGACCTTGTACTGTCTCTGCGTGTCCAAGTGGACAGTGGGAATCTTGGTGAGGTAATTCAAGGTTATCTGCTCTGCTGCAAAAATACCTTGCACTAGCAGCTTGAAAGTCATTGAAGCAAATTCAAATTAATGCATCCAAATTTGCTATTGATTCTACTAAAGAATGGTTAATTTAACATCATATTAATTCATGAATGTTACAATACACATTCAGGATGTGCTCTTAAAGAACATCACACTGAATTGTATTGTTCACAAAGTGAAATACCGATCATGAGCTGACACTGTTTTTGCAATACGAGGAAATATTCAAACCAACAGATAAATGAATCAAGAGTCAAGTTTCCTGAATGATTCATGTTAATGTGATGCAAATTCCAGGTTAAAAATTTTATATACACAGAAATAATGCACATATAACATCAGTTTAAATTTTTTATAATCTGAGGCCTCATAAATAAATACGAGAAATTACATATTGTCACTGGCATTGCCTTTATATCATTAAGTGTTACTAATGTTCCTCACATCTGTGGAAAACAAACAGCATATTCAATTACACTGAAGCAGTAAAAGTGTAATCATAATGTGACATTGCCTGCAGGTGTGCATACAGAATGACACATGCAACACACAACACAAGAAGGCATGGTCTGACTTCTGTCAAGTGCAATTATCAATAAGAAGGATTACATGAAAAGGCGTAGCAACTGTCTGGGTGAAAAAGGGCAAAATTATATAAAAATATCAATACATGTGGAGCTGAAAGATACAAGGATGGTCAGCAAGGGCCATGCAGTCTATGGTTACATCAGACACTATTGACTGTTATTACACGAGGGAATTTGATAACAATGTAGAACAATTGCTTTTTGAAAAACCATATGATGTGGTTATGAGATTAGTACGATAGAGTATACTCATGTTGTTATACCATTGCCTTGAAATGACTTATCTTAATCCACTTGTGTTTACACATGATGTTTTCAGTTCAAGCGCTTAATTGAACATCATATCTCACTAAATGTATCATTGATATACTGTTAGGCAACAGCTGTACAGAAAATTCCCCATTACAATTCGAAGTCAGGAACAATCCTATTCCGGTTTGGTACCAATTTGGTATGGAGAGAATTAGAACTTTCAAACTTTTGCTCAGTCCCCTGCTCAAATCTTTTTGCTTTGTTGATTAAAAGTAAAAGTCAATGGGAAAGTCGACGTTCAATTTAACAGCGTCAGACACTTTCATAGCACTGGTTTTTATTATGTGGCCATTATTGAGCAGTTGGTTTAAAGGGTATCAACCTTATTTCCTTTATACGACAAACTTAAAATGTCAACATACAATCTAATCCAAATTTTAATGAAGTAAGGCTTAAGTACTTGATTGGATTCTCAGACATGTTAACAATATAAATCTAGAAGATCATACTCTAAGCTACAGGTTCACACGGCATATACCTTTGACAGTAATGTAGTTTGCTACAATGGAGAATACTCCAGAATCCCACAGTGTCTGGTCTCAATTGCCACAAACTGGCGCAAGTTCAAATATTTGAAGGATATTGGATGTTTTACAGACTACCTCAGATAAGTACATTGAGAGATTGTATTATATGGGCATTGGAATGAATGAATACTGTAGTCCTCACTTAATTATCAAACAGACTTAATGCGAAGCTTGGGCCGCATATGTAGACCAGTAAAAATCTGTAGGTAAACAGGAAAGATTTACATTGGCAATGATTTATTTGTTTCCTTACAATAGTCAAAACCAGACAGATTTATATCCAGTTAGGGAGAGACATAAACATTGCGGTTATTTCAAATACAAACATATCTGCGGCACCAACAACATCACCAATCTTTCCTCAGCATCCTATAATTTTATTTCAAGCTGCATAATCGTATTCCCTAATGGGAGATGTTCCACCGCCTGCTAGCCTTGATGGGTCCCTAAAATATATGGTCTGTAATAATAATTTGATTTACAGTTGCCACACACAGCTTCCGAACAGCAATGGTCTGTAGTCTTTTACTGCCATGTTAGGAGACAAATGAGAGTCTACACATTCCACTTACGCACAGTCATATTCAAGTTAACTTGGTTTGACAGAGTATAAAATGTCATCAAGTCAAGCACCAACGAGGAAGGATGTACTAAAAAGCTTTGAGGACTTTTCCATGTAGAATATTTAGAAAAAGACCCAGTGTAACATATTGGTGTGATTTTAATGAATTATTACTGCAGCTAAATTTCAAGTGCTCCAGGTGGGTTACATTTTTGCAGTAAAAAACTGCAAGAGACTGGCGGTACTGTAGGCCGAAAAAGGTACATTTTGGCTGATGTTCAAAAGAAACATTCACTGGTTTATTTAAAGCTGAAGTAAAATTATATACAACTAAGATAAGCCTTGTACAATCAGTGGTATTTCATTGTGAGCACATAATATGTCCTATAAATATCGAAAGTCGATGCCAGTATATGATGGCAGTTTCTGCAAAACAACTTAAACTTCACTTATATACATTCAAGGTGACACAGGACTTCACCTTTAGCCGATAAACATTTTTCATTTTTCATCACTTTGTGAACTTAACCAAAATAGCACTGCAAGCTTCGACCAATTCGGAGAATTGCACCATGGACATTACAACCCATTTACTTCAAGTAATGGATATAAATCGAAATCTATTTACAGAGGTCAGAATCCGAGCATTTGTTAACGAAGAGATCACATAGCAACTGTAAGTGGTGAGGATACACAGGGAAACCCTGGGGGATACGCAGAGTTCATATGTGAACATTTTAATCAGAAATAATGGGCAGGTAGCTCACTTTTTATCATCGCCATGAGTGTACACAAGAGAATGTGATTCTCAGAACAATTGATTTTATAACACAATAGATGTGTATTATAGCACTAACTGCACTTAATATCTAACCGATGTTAAAAGTGTCATGCGACCTGTGAGATAACAAAGTGACCCTATTTGTCTCCCATAAACTGTTGATTGTACATTTTTCAGTCTAGTTCTATGCTCTGAATGCCACTTCAGACGATATGCTACAAAATTGGATAAATGATAAAAATAAATTTAATATCCAATTTAAAACCAGTACCATTTCCACGATTATATTGAGAATGATCCTCACCTTTTGAACACCAGCTTTGATTTCAAAGATGTTAATTTTGAAACAATGGTTGGGTGGTAAGTTTTTTGTCTTGCGAAAAATAAACCGAACTTAACTTGTTTCTCCTCGAGGGGTTCACGCATGTTAACCGAGTTTGACAGTGTGTAAAATCAATCCTATCAGGTCCAGCTGCCGCATTAAGACGGTTTTTCCGTCGCGCTGAGGGGACTCCCATTGCATGATTGTAACACTTAGAGATTTCTAAAACATCAACAATCTTCATAAGACAAAGTTGGTTACGATCACAAGATGTATGACAAAGTGTTATGGATTGTTGTGATCATGTTGACTGAGATTTACTTCCAAACGTGTATGAAATACGACTAAATTTTACTTTAAGGATGCTCACAGCTCTTCGAATTTACTTCATTTTGGGAACAAGAGTATTTATTGGTCCCAACAAAACTATGAAGAAAAGAACTCTTTTTGATGCAAAATGTTTTTCTCAACAGATACATCGAGTGTCCAAGGAAAGATGTAATCTTTCAACTTGTGTCTGGATGTCTACATCCAGGTATTAGTGTAATGGACACAGGCGATGACCTAAAACAGAAAGTCATATATACTGGACATGTGCCCAACGGATATGCCATCACCTAAGTCCTCACTGACCTTGAATATATTCCGCCGGGCTTCAATGGATCACTGATGTAGCTGCAACATCCTCAGCCAGAGGTCAGTACCAAGGAAGTTCCTGACTTATGATTAAGTTCTTCCTTCACGAAAGTAGCTTACCTTCGTCTTATAGTGTTTCTCATTAAATATTAACCGCCAGACGTACTATGACAGATTACGCTGTGTTTAGTTGCGACATTCTTATTAAACATGTATCTACAATGCATCATTTATTATGACTATTAGCTACATTATGCTTTTGACCAACTTACATATTCGTGAAATGTTCCCACTTCTTGTGAGGGATATGTGCGAGCAATGGGGCGTCGGGAACTAGCAATTAAATAAAACATAATGTGCTGGAGTCTCAAAAGAAAAAAGACCCAATAGTGCCTGATGGTTGTGAATAGGACAGATTTCCTTTTGCTAAGAGCTTTTTATCGCGTGAGTATTACTGATTGTCATCTTGTCCCATTAGACATATTTTCTTACACTTGTGCATGATTCAGTATGTAAAGTATATCGGCAAAAAATATCGGCGTTTTGCTTGCATGTAGCTATTCATATTCACTATTACTTGAACATCATCATGTTTTAGCTTGAATGTTAGAATTCCATGGACGAACAAGACACATATTTTCACAATGTTATTGACACGAATCAATTTTGTGAATAAATTGTCCTATTTTGCCTCTTTCTTAAAACCAGTCAGAATTCCCACTTCATAAAACAATTTCTGTATTCATAGCCACCATTTATCCTTATAACATACAGGAGAAATTGAACCACGGATGCTACTTCATTGTTACATTGTTGAATTTCAAGTCACACCCTAACATAGAGCAAGGTGTCTCTTGTGAGTATTTTTCTTGCGAACATTGGCCTACTTGTGTGCTCACTTGACACAATTTTCTACAATTACATTGCTGGAGAAATGCTGCACCGTTTGCATGTATCACACAATACAAAATGACATAATTACAGCTTAGTTAATTACGGACAGAATCAATGCGGGAATGTTAATTGGATAAACATTCCTTTGCATGTGAGCCAAAGAGCAATCAATGGATTGGTGTTAATTGTGCTTCGTCCAGGCTGTTCATTCATTATTACGCAAGGTGATTAATACAACTCAATACGAGCTGCAAGGTAACTTCAAGGCCCAGAGTAATTTAATTCCAAGCAATAGCGAAAAAAGGGCGGGAAGAGACAACTTTTGGAAACTACGAAATTCATTCTGGGTCGTGTAAAAATCCTAGTTTAACACTGAAATGGTGATGTGTTCATTTTCTTCCGTTCACACCTTTGCCACAATATTCTGGGAAATGGGAATGCCTCTTATTTTGAAGTGAAGATCAAACCTTGTTTGCAAGTATTATTTTGCAGGATAACATGTTATCTGCAGATGCAGGCGCATATATATCATTGCATGGTAGTTCATAACATCCCGGATTGCATAGGTGAGACATTCATTGTTAACACAGTGTTTATCCCACAATGAAGTAATCCTCCGATCTGGCTGTAGTTTACCAGACAACCTGTGGAAAACATTCATGGGAATTCCCGTAATCTGCATAACAGGATTTAAAGTTCAACACAAGAACATCCCATTTCACTTGCACCGTGCACCTGGTCATCAACAAAAGTGATCCCATCAGGTTTAGATTGAAAGCTTACGTTTGGATTGAACATCCATAAAGTTTCAGCAAGGGAACAGGAATGCCGAAATGCAACTAAGAAACTTAAATCGATTTGATTAATTTATCAACTAAATGATTTGATTTATTGGAGAATAATGAGAAAATCTATTTTATGATAAATCACTGGAATAAAAAGATATTGAAGGGCAAAGTTAGAATATTAGGGCCCCTAGTTTACACATCTTGGTTTCATAGCTTTTGGTTTCAAAGAAACAGCACAACAGCTGCTACAACTGCTCTCTGAATGTCTGAAAGATGTACATGAACTGGACCTATATATATTATCAAGACAATCTCATGTGCTATGAATTCATTAAATGTTATAGTTGTGAAGATGGCGAGACGTGTGTAAAGCAGTATGTCTGAGAAAGGAAACAAAGAAAAGGCAAATGTGCAATCTTTATGTGGCAATGTCGTCCTGCAAGTCTCTGCCTTGAATGTCATGCTTCGTGCAGACCCAGTTTACTTTCTTATGTAACGGTCAATAAATGGCTTGTAAAAATGAGACAGTACACGCTACAAGAAACTGTAGTCAATACAAAACAAGCCAAAATGCAGCTTACTTGGTCATGTTTTGGTCCCATGGAGAAAAGGCAAAAGCGAAAAACAGAGTTGCATTCAGAGAACATTGACAAGATAATCAGAAAGGACTGACTTCTTACCGTCTCTTTCCTTATTCTGCGAGGCAAGAATCATTCGTTTTGTGTTAAAATCAGCAAGACTATCAGATTAATTGAGAAACATTAGGAACAACAGAATTCCCGTTGTGCTAGTCTATCTGATGTGATTGAAATACAGCGTAAAATTAATGGAATTAGCTTCTCTGTTTACGTTCTAGCGCTGATGATGATGCAATTTCAGAAATTGGTGGTCCAAACTGCATACACATATTCACATACATACTTAAACATGCATAAACGTATATTTTCAGAACCATCGAGCTTTCAGGACAACTGCACCATTTATCACGACCATAATTTTAGTATTAATTAAATAAAACAAACTGTCACGAAGTATCGTATTGGCTTCTTGTCCAATAGAACAAAATTACAATGTGAAAACTTTTTCTGCAGGCGTGACTTACTCATTATCTATTTATGAACCACCAAGTTGCCTCACACATTAATATCCACAATCTCTAAAAATAAAATATACATGTAACTGTGCTTTTAGACGTGTGAGTTGTCTTTATATATTCTCACCTGATATAGAGAGCAACCTTGATAAAGTTAATCTAAACTTCTTTGAAACTTAGTCACGTTAATCAGCTTCGAAAGTCCAGCTTTCTTCGACTGTGGTCTACAGTTCTGAACAAATCTCTATTTGTTAGTATAAAGATACATAGACTAAAATAGAGGTGCCCAGCCCCGCCCTCAGAGAAGATTTTTACACAGTGCACGTTAATGGCAGGTGCTCGTACTGCACCAGCGAAAGCGTTCCGCGGTTTCTTGAGTTGGTATGTCAGGACCCGCAACTAAATTACAGCCATAAATTGTCATTTCGGTTCACGTAGTTGAATACAGCAACGTTATTCACGTCTTGACTTTCACTGAAGGAAAATGGCGAAATAATGAAA
>JBCAUI010501694.1:0-13266 GCA_038406195.1 Haplosyllis anthogorgicola | reverse complement strand
ATTGCCAAATTCTGACTGATACAGAACTACCTCCTATGAACTACAGGTTTACTGGGAAAATGCCATAAAACACATAGCGTGGAAGTATGACCACACACTCCTAACACTAATATATTTAATATATTAGGGGTTTTCTTAAGTTTTTGTTGGACCAGGGTCCGTTTGTGGGGCCACTGATTACCCCTGTTTTGGACTCTGTGTGACCGTCCCCATGGGTTTTAAATCCAGTGTGGATCTCTCGCCTGCACTCTTTCTTGCTTGCATGCGGTGATCACGAGGGTTACATCTGGTGCGACACCTCCCTTTTCCACCAATACCAATGCCCCCACAAACTGGTTGCGAGCTGGTCCTAGAGAAGAGACACTGAAAGCGTTTATGCAGCATGGCCAACTGGGCTCCTCTCACATTTTAATATATTAGTTAAGAGATGCCGATAAAATGGAGGTCCCACCGTAGTCAGTTTATGGTCACCCGCGTGTAAATTAGTTAAAGCACTGGGGGGAAACAGGTGGAAGAATTTCTTCAAAAAAGTATTTTTTCTGGATCACAATGAGTAACACGTATAATTTCCGTTTGTTTTAGATCCTGGATGAGATAGGTGAGACTGACGTGGATGCGATCATCCTGTCCATGGAGGAAGACGACTCCTTAAACGACTCGGTGAGTGCTGCATGACTAGCATGTTTTTACGGGTTTGGAAATTTACGTCCGATGTCCGATATCCTCCGACAAAATTGAGAAAAATCGGACAAAATTAAAATTTTACATAGAAATGCCAATTTTGTCACACAAAACATTAACTTTGAATCCAAGCCTGTTGAGCAGGTTTTTCATTTGTACGACTAAATCATAATTAGAGGGTTAGTGCAGAAATAATTCGCTGGCTGTAAGGAAGGATGTACAAATAGGCACAGCATTGATTGCAGTGCACTTAAGATTATATATAGAAAGTTTGTTGTACAACTAAGTAAATGTTGCCCAGAACCCAAAATGACATGGTCAAACGCTGCCTTAGAGGTGACTCATGAAAACCCAATGGCAAGTCCGAAATAGGAGTACCAGTGCCCCCACAAACTGGTTACGAGCTGGTCCTAGAGAAGAGACTGCGTGTTACCAGCAAAGAAATTAGTTGGGTGCGATTTGTAATTTTATAATAATTTCAATTGGTTTTATTTTTCACCAGGGTGTGAAGACTGAAGGAATGAACGGAAACATTGAACCAGGAAAAGGTAAGGTGTCGTCTCCTACGTAATCCTCTATCTGTGTGTGGGGTTGTAGTGCGTAAACTGATGACGGCGGGTGGGTTAGTGTAAGGGTACATGTTGTTGGGGTCTGGGCTACTAATGTATAATTCTAGGCAATATTGTGGGAGATCGACTGTGCACCAGCAAGTGAAGTCAACTACCAAGCATTAAATTGGACATTCTGTTATGAAAGACAACGCGATGAGCAGTAGCGCTTGGATATTGGCGTTTCCGACTAATCACTGTACGAGGCAACCACTGGACTTGTTAGGAGCTACATTTGGCCTGGTGTACTATTGAAAGAAAACACATGCGGACATAAAAGCAGTGAAATTATGCCAAACATGAGATATTGGGACCTTTTCCGGTGAAAATGGTATGCGACAAGAAAATCCGGTTCTCGGCTCATGGACATATTGTCTTGACGTTGATAGAGCAAGATATTCTAAGTCTCTCCAGAAGCAGTTGAAGTTTCATACAAGGGACTGGTGATGTGAAGAGTAGGACCTGTTTTGTGAAAGACACATTTTTTATGAACGTGTGTAAAGCCATTCAGTTGACGTAGTTTTGGATTTTTGGGAAATCAACTGATAGACTCGTCGCAGAAAGAGGTCTTAGAAGAACTTACAGTAGAATACAGTGAAGATGGGACAAGTAAGAAGATAGGAGTGCACAAGCATAAGGCAGTGTATGGTAGAGAGAGAGCAATGAAGTGCGCTCTGTCGTTTATTGATGGTTGTTTCAGCGTGCTCGTGGTGTTGCCAAGGGAGATGTACGTCTCTATAGTAACTAGAGGTGGTGGTGCCCGTAACCGAGACAACCAACGTCCAATCTTCACACCATTTGATGCAATAAGAAAATACATAAAGAGAAGCAGTTAGAAAAGAAATTATCATAATCAGAGTAAATCAGTTTCTAGAGCTAGAAAATTCAACATATGGAGAGATTAAAAACTTCTTTGGCTTTTTGAGAATGGTTTCCATTTGGTAAGTAGACTCCCACTAGGCAGACAGGCAGGCAATGCTGTACACAAGGAATTATGGTTAACCCCTCATAATTCTTGATGCATATAAAGTTGTTACTTTCTTTAGAAGGCAGAGTCGACGCAGATAAAGAAGAAGGGAACTCGGCAGCAGGGAAAGAAGACGGTAGCAAGACCATGGATGGTGGGGGCTCTGGTAGCCGTGCACCCACACCCCCAGCCCCGACTAGCGTACCCGTTGGCAGGCCCTTCACAGCGGAGGACACCGTAACACACCTGGGTTCGGTGGCTGAGCGCAAGGATGACGATCTGTCCCTGATCGTGCATGTAGACGACACCTTAGATAATGATACACTGGACAATGACATCCTGGGCACTCCGATGCGGAATGCCACGAATGATGCTGATATTCAGATGGAGGCAGAACCGACTGAACAAACCAACGATTCCAGCAACAAGGCAGGCAGTGCGCCGGGTGAGAAGCCTCAGGAGGGTGTGGCTGGTGTGGCGGATACTGGTGATAACAAGGAAAATACGGCAACAACTTCAACGACCACCTCACAGACTCCTAGTGCTGCCAGTACTAGTGCTGATGATCAGAAGAAAGATGGTGCCGAGACTAAAACGGCAGAAGCGAAAAAAGATGGAAGCGAGAAGACGAAGAGGTTGGTTTGTATAACTGATGCCCCCGGCACACACCAGATGGTGCTGCTATTGGGTATACAGTAAGTGGTGACATCTAACGACGGGTTTTAAATAAAACCATTCCCAACACCCGCGAAGTGAGAATACAACCATGATAATGAAAAGAAAAAAAGAAAAAGAGCCCTGGTCTTCCTATACTGTACAAACAAGGGCTGTTCCTTGGTTGGTGGCGAGAGCTAGGCACCCGTACAGCTCTGCAGGCGCTTTTCGGAGCAGCTGCGGAGATTCAATAAGCTGTCCTGTTGTTACGGTTTACATCCCTGACAAAAGAAAATATAAAGAGGAGCAGTAAAAACGAAACGACCTGTACAGTTGGTATTAAGCTAGGCGATAAGACACTTTCAGGATGCGCAAATTTCCGAAATTTTTCGCAACAAACCTGAAGGACGGAAAGTCATTTTGAAGGAAAACTAGACAGTTATCTAAATCAAGTGTAGAAGAGGAAAATAATTAAAACCCATTAATTATTGTGTGCAGTAACTCAAAACTAATATCCTACTGTACATTCAACACAAGAAATTCCGCTTATTCATTATTTGACTGTTATTCTTTCAGCTCTACAAGTAAGGATGCAAAGACTGGATCCAAGGACACCAAGGGTAGGTTGATAAGTTACGAATTTTTCCCTCAGGTTTTGTGCATTCCAATTTTAAATGCACATTGACCTGCAATCTCAGCACATTGTAGTACAATGCGGGAGCACCCTTCGTGTTGTGCAATTTGAACCCTTCAGACAGAGCCTTCCCAGCAATACCTAAAAAGTTTGGAGATTTGAGGCTGGTTTGGAGATTTGAGGCTGGCCTAAAACAGATATAAAAAAACGATTTGTCATATGGATTTGCCATAAAGTAGGACAATTGATAGTATGGAAATACAGTAAAATCTGCATTGGGCAAACTACTGTTATCTGCGTACTATTTTTCAATCACTAAAATGTATTTTACCAAATATGTTGCATTTGGCGTAACTACTGTCATCCCCGTACTTTTGGCCACTGATGAAGGATAGTTCGCCCAATGCAGATTTTACTGTTGTCACAATTGAAAGTATGGATATAGACGGTCCAACTGTTTGTCGCTTACTCAATGCTATAATAAATAAATGAATGTTTACATATTGTAGGTAAGAGCACGAGTGGTCGTAACCTTTGGGTGAGCGGATTGTCCTCAACAACTAAAGCGACAGACCTCAAAGCGCTCTTCTCGAAACACGGAAAGGTATGATTAATTGTATGTAGTGCAAAACACGACAGCGAGCACGGGAAAATTTCTGTGTTATCATAATCTTACAATCTTGGCAAATTCCAATTTTTTTTAAATGTTCCGGTGAAGTTCCTATTTTGTCAAATTCCGTATTTACCATAATCTTGCATGCGTATTGTGGTGTGCACACGCATGTGAAATGGCATAGAATAAATGCTTGGGTATTACGCATTATGTACCATCATTGTCTACCGAAAAATGCTGAATACTGCTTGTGGTCGGAAACTCGAAGAAAACAGGCCATAAAACTCGAATGTTGTGCTTTTCAGGTTGAAGGAGCGAAGGTGGTTACTAACGCAAAGAGTCCCGGGTCGCGTTGCTATGGTTTGGTTACCATGGGATCAGCTGACGAAGCATCTAAATGCATCCAGTACCTGCACCGAACCGAACTGTCTGGACGCATGATTTCAGTCGAAAGGGTGAGTATTAAAATGCTCCTTTAATGTATACAGTCATCCTCGATTACTTAGATTTCTTTGATCACACAAAAATAAGTTGAAGCAGCTAAATAATCGAGCTCACTGAATTGCAATGCATTAGATTGCTAAATTTTAAAAGAATAAAATACAATCGAAGAAAGAGAAAAACAGAAGAAGCTTGAATCGAAGTAACCGGGATTGCCGTACTTGTTTTTACGTCTGCATGTTACACTGACAGAAGAATCAAAATTTCTAGTTTTGTAATTTATTAACATCTAAAAAAACGTACAAAGCAATTTATGCGACATGCTTGTAGCTCCATAGCATTCGGTATTAGTAGAGTCATGCTTGTCATGTTTGGGAGTGACCCGCTTTTTGGATAGGGGGTCAGTGTGGTAATTCTCCTGGAAACCCAGGGTTTCGACTAGTTCGATTAAAATTAAATTAATATTTTGCTTCAGGCCCGAAACGACCCGTCTGCACAGGCCAGTGCGAAGCAGGCGGCGAGCAAGAAGCCTTCCTCAACCTCCACCTCATCTTCGTCGTCAGCGCAGAAGAAAGACGGACACACGTCGTCACATTCTCACTCCTCGCATCATCATGATCATGATAAAGGTAAATTATGTACACTAGTGTGTAAAGTTGTCCAACATCATTGAATTGAAAGGCCCTTCCAACCAGAACTGAAATCTATTATTAGGCAGTTAGTTGTACACTGATCAGATTGATATATGTTTCACACACTGAAGGGTTGTTACATTCACGTATTCTGAGATAAGCAAAGGTGGAACAAGAGAAGTGATATTTTAAATGGAGTTACAAATGGCGGCATCTTTTCTCAAAGTAATGAATTGTGAAAACGATAGAAGTGACAGGTGGTCAAGATAGCAAATTTTCAAAATTGACATAAAATTGACCTCACTTTGTTCATGTTTTACAGATAAGAAGGATGGAGACAGGAAGAGTTCGTCTGATAAAAGACATTCAAGTTCCGTCAGTTCAAGGCGCCACTCAGGTCAGTTTGTTAAATGTTATGTCACCTTGTGTTCGTATGCTGAGAAATAAATTTGTTTTGTGTTTGTGCAGTACAGTTGCAACATAATCAATGCACACAGTATTTTCAATTGACAATGTCTACACCGAAATAAAATTTGCACCCTATTCTCAAGTTGAGGAATTTATTTCTAATTACTGAGACAATTGTACAATCAGGTCATCGAAGCGACAGAAAAGACGGAGATAAGAGGGATGAGAAGAAGGATCACAAGAAAGATGATAAGAAGGACGGAGACAAGAAGGACAGCAAGAAGGAGAAGGACATCCTGTCGTTCGACAAAATCAAGGTGAGGGATAATTTTTGTGTGCGTATTGACACGTCACAATGTGGTCACTGTTTGATTTCTCTACATAAATCTGAACATTTTTATTCTCCCCAGTTTCTTCACCCCAAATTTTCTTTTGTCAAGGGTGTTTACAAACAAAATTCGGGATGTTTGGGAGTGTTTCCCAGCATAGGCAACAAATTTTGGATACAGCATTTCTTGAACAAATTTCGTGACATGCTTAAATACTTAACAAATTTTGATTTCTTTTGATTTTTGTGTGATCATTTTTTATTTTGTTAAACTTGGAATGAAGTTTTTATTTTGGCATGAATAGATTACCATGAATAAGTTGTGACATGGTTGTTGACACAAACTATTGTAACTTTGCATAATTGATTTCTTGCCCAAACAATACTTCCTGTACTATGTGTAATTAGACCAAAGTCACAACAAAGCTCCATTACAAGTTCCATCAATCAAAAATCGATTTCAAGTCAAGGTACAAAATACAAAATTGCAGCTTTCGGTAATTTTCTCCCTTGGCAGTAAAGATTTCGTTCTTGTAACTACTGAGTGTTCACATAAGAATATCACGATCTAACAAAATTCTAAAAGATATTTTAGAAGTGCAGTGTTTAGTGAGGCTACCTATGAAAATATATGTTTCTAATGAAAAAAGGGCATGCTATTAAAATTGATGGACAAACTCATCAATTTGTTCGAATAAACCCAGTCGAAACGTGAATGCACTGCAGAAACTTATACGTTCTGATACAGTGTACATCTCTATTGGTGGAAAAGGCAGGTGTCGCACCAGACGTGACCTTTGGGATTACCACATGCTAGCATGTAAGAGTGCAGGTGAGAGATCCACCCTGGATTTAAAACCCACGGGGAAGGTTACATGGAAGTCCAAAACGGAGGTAATCAGTGGCCCTCAAATTGACCCTGGTCTAACAAAAAAAAATTTTTAAAAAAAACAAACAAAAAATTATACAGCCTATGCTTATATGCTTTCAGGAGGAGAGGGAGCGTGAACGGTTACGTCAGAGAGAACGTCGTCTGCGTGAGGAGGAGCGACGTAAGATCATCGCACTCAACCGGGAGAGACGGATCCAGCTGGAGGAGGCGCGCAAACTCAAGGATGAGGCGATACGACTGGAGAGGGAGAAAACCAGACTCAGGTAAAATAGAATAATATGATGCAAAGTAGTACTTGCCCTATTTAGGCTAACCACGTAATTAACTTGTGACAATAGCAGAATTTAAAGTTTCGTCAAAGCCTTACTGCTGTCCTCCCATGTGCACGCATGGGAGCATTTTAAAAGAAAACCAGTCTCAGAAAAAAATATATAACTAAACAAGGTGACAGAATCATGTCCAAAGTATTTACTACCCAAGCTAAACGTGACAATAGCAAAAATTCAATTTTCGTCAAAGCCTTACTGCTGCCCTGCCATGCGAATGCATTGGAGCATGGTAAGAAGTGTGGTAGGTGTTACGATTCCCATAAATAAATTAAACTCATCATTGGTAATTCAGTCAGTGACGGTACTACATTTGAGTGTAAACTTCCATTGGTCTAACATCAATAAAAGTTAGTCTCTTATGGTTCAAGTTCACTGGGTTTGTGTGGTTAATTTGCAGGATGGAACGTGAGCGACTAGAACGTGAGAAGATAGAAGCAGAGCGCATGGAACGAGAAAGAATGAGACTTGAGAGAGAAAGACGAGAAAGAGAGAGACTTGAACGTGAGCGGGAGGAACAGCGCAGAATAGAACAAGCCAGGTAAACGAGTCAAAACACCATTAGTAAACGTTTCATACTGAAGTCTATGTTCAAACCTACGGTGGGCATCCTAAAACGTAAACTCTGTTTTGCATGAAAATCATAACGCTTGAGACAGATTTACATCTCACATAGAAAAACTTGAACACAAAGTGTCAATTGCCTGACATGAATTTGGTTCCGGATGACACAGATTTCCGTTTCACAGTCCAACGTTTCACACGATGTGTATTGTATATGCTGCCACAAGCTAGTCGAACAAATAGTTATGCAGAAGTACACTCGTTGATCATAGTGAAAATGTTCGAATTTATTGCGTGAAATAGAGTCAAATCTACATTGTATGAACTCTTCTGTTTCAGAATGCAGGAACGAAGTGCCTCCAAACGTTCATACGACAGTAGAGGAATGCGCGACGATCCATACTATGACTCTAAACGCCCAGCGATGAGTGACAGGTAAATAATGCTTTATTACATACCGATGCACATTAAATGTCTCCGTTCTTCTCTGTAATACGTACAAGATAACTCAATGTTCCATAATTCAATCAAAATTCTGCTCTAAATGTAATTTAAATAGGAATAGGTGTATGTGTGGTAAAAGAATGAAATCGTGCTCTGGTTCGAGAAAAGTGTGCAAAATGGACCACGGGAGCTCATGTCTACCAATTCTACCCGGAAAAGAGAGAATATAGTTAACCTTTTACAAAGGCCACACCTAAAAAGAGGGATGAGCGGATGTCAGTTTTTCAGGCTCAAGACCACAGTCTTGTAGAATTTGATTTAATAGACAATAACATTGGGTTCCATATCTGTGCAGGTACGGCGGTAGTGGCGGCTACGAAGATTCTCGAGGCGGCAGCTCCTACGAACGGCGAGTAGAGAAGTACGACCGACGGGAGGTGCGGGGCATGGAGAGCAGCAGCCGGAGAGCCGTGCCGTCCGGGAGGTTCCCTAACCGGAGAGACAGTGCGCCGTCCCGCAGAGAACTGCTCCGGAGGGACGCGGCGTCGGGGCGCGAGGACCGGCGCTACGAGGAGAGGTCACGGGGCGAGGAATCCAGAGGATTCGGCGGCAGGTACGTCCTATTTGTAATTAAATTGTTGGAAATTGTCATTGTATACAAATCATGATGCTTTGCAGGGTGGAGGACCACCCTGCAAACTGGTTGATCCTTGACTCAACTGGGGACACTAGTCCCCAGAACAATTAAAATAAAAAAATCAGAAACTAAACACAGATGACTCCATTCACCTATGAGCTTTATATAAACCTTGACCTTTTCCTTGACAACCGAAAATCCCTGATGAAAACATAAGTTGAAACTGCAGTTGGAATTTCAGATATCCTAATAAAAACTTCGAATATTTGGCTCAATAAAGAAGAAATAAACCTATAACCTTGGGTGTTTTAGTACTATTTTCGTGAAAAATTATATTTTTCTTTTACATTTCAGCCATTCATCTCGTCATCTTTTGAAATCATCATTTGTACAGCATGCTGTGTAAATGTGATTTATTGAAAAAACAACTGATAACATAAATACAAAGAAAAGGTAGCACTCCATTGAAAAAAATACAAGCACTCTGTAGAAGAAAACCAATCATCCTCGGGTACATATGAATTTTGACAGCAGGTATGTATGCACGACCGAAAACTACATGCCTGCATTAAAAGTCCCTAACAAGTAAATGTTAACAATTAAATATCACACATACGGTGGTCGCAGTGACGGTTAATTTTGGGGAAGTTCGGCAAAATTTTATGAACTCTCATAAAATCACACCGTGTAATTTGTGTGTATTTCATTGAGGAAAATCCACCTCATAACTTCAATCTTTGTATGTTCTGCCATGCTTGAAAGTTTCGAGAAACACTATGTCGCTGCACGGCATCAGTTTAGTTTGTGTTACACGTCAAATGAAGTACCTGATCTCCTGGTAGCAGGAAGTTGGCAGTTGTACCTTCCCTGTGTGGAGTGGGTGGTATTGCACGTTTTCCCAAGGCCATACCAACAATCGCTGTCATATGAGTCTCTGGACCAAACACATGGATGGGTACTCCCAACGTTTCTCCTGTTAGTATCAATATTACTTAATTCATGATAAAGTCTCTCAACTGTATTTCTTGCTGGTTTGAAAATACTCAAATGTGTCAAACGGGTCAACAAAAACTCCTTCACATACCTAATTCCCTCATGATGCGCAGGCCCTCCTGAAAGTTTGGACCAGCTCGCCTGACAAAGATTTTCACTTTACCATCAATCAGTCTCTGTTGGTACTCCCTTAGTGCTCGAACTATGCCCTGTAATCGTATATATATAAAGCTAAAAGTTGTCCGTGAATGAGTAACGCTCAGTCAAATATACGCTAATGCTCTCAGTGAGCAAATTTTCTATATTGACCATTGCCTGACTGCCATCCATTGCCTGAGTACTATGTGTACTCTGACAGATCTTCAGTTCCAAGTTTCAGTGTGCAGTAAGAACAAAGGAATATTGAAACAGGATATATTTACAGGGCTTGACACAGCCACGCGATAGCGGGGCTGCCAACCTAGTAAAAGTATAACAATGTAAGGTATACACAAATAACACAAAACTCCTTTTCATCGGTTATGTTATGTTGTGTATAATTACACATTTTAAATGTTACTGACGATTATTGATGGCAACATTTACGACGCGTTACAATTTCATTCACTTTATCTGTGCAAATTTCCTTTTCGTTTTCTCCTATAAGAATATACTTTACCTTGAAAGTAGCAGCCACATTGGTAAAGTTTGCAATGCCTCCGCCAACGATCAAAATTTTACCTACAACATTAGTAAAACAAACCTAAGAATGCACGTCCATGCATTTTCCCATCTACATGTACACTCCTCCCCGGTTCTTATATCGATATTTTTTCCGCACCAAATTTCTTCCATTGACCCCAATGTTTTTGGTTTTTTTTAAAGTTTTTTGTTGGACCAGGGTCCAAACCATTGACCCCAATGTTAATTGTTCTGCTTATATCGATATTCATATATCGATTTCCCCACTTACATTGATATTTTCACCACTATTCAATGCCCCTTAATCGATATTTATTGTTCTTATCTTCCATATCTGCCAGCTAATTTAGGCTCATTTTGTTAAATCTTCAATATCTGCCAGCTGATTTTTGCCTATTTTGTCAAATCTTCAATATCTGACGGCCAATTTTGGCTCTTTTTGTTAAATCTTCAATATCTGCTGGCCGATTTTGGCTCACTTTGTTAAATCTTCAATATCTGCTGGCTCATTTCTTTTAAGTAAAATAGGCCGGCTGATTTTGGCTCATTTTGGTAAATCTTCAATATCTGCTTGCTGATTTTGTCAAATCTTCAATATCTGCTGGCCGATTTTGGCTCACTTTGTTAAATCTTCCATATCTGTCGGCCCATTTTGGCTCATTTTTAAAAATCTTCCACACCCCTGGAAGCCACTAAAAAGGATATATTTCTTTGAAGGTAATAGGACTATTTATGCATTTGCATTTATCAGTACAAGTTATATTTGTTTATATTTAATCTAGATAAAATTGATAAGATTCAATAGTTTGAGCAAAGTTAAGGCGATATTTTGACAAATTTTCCCCGCTTATATCGATTCCAGTTATATCAATATCCTACTTATATCGATATTTTTTCTGCGCCAAAAATATCGATATATCCGGGGACGAGTGTACATGTAACTGTCGTCTCTGAATCCACACACAGAAACTTTATAAATGTATCAAAATGTCAAAATCCGATTGAATCGGGAGAAAGTACATCAGTCATTGTGAGCAACATGATGCAAGAAAACAAAAAGAAAATTAAATTAAAATACAATGAATGAATCAATCAATTCTAAAATACGCTGTGGTAGTATCACGAAGAATTGATATCTAGCACAGTTTCATAAGGTTAATCAAATTACACCCCGAGACATCAAAAGATTCCATTTGTGCACATTTTAGGGTTCGTCTGGAAGGTCTGAATTCATTCATTACCATCCACAACTCATCTGAGTAATTTGCACAGCACAATTTAATTTTGTTTCTATTTCCAGGGATATAATTAAAACAAGTACACGTCTTACCTTCAGGATGCATCTCTTTAGTCATGAGTGAGAGAATTGTTTTCGCATATTCATAAGTCTGTCCTTCGCTGGGTGCTCCAGAATATTCACCATAATTAGACAACTCACTGGTGCCACCCAAGTCACATATTGTGTCCCTATATTAAATTGGTATATATTTCGATCTGAACATTTGATAACAATTCTAAATTTAAATCGTGAAAATTGCTATGTGCATACTATCTGAATTAAATATGAGAAAATATATCTTACGCATAAATTACAGAGGCACCACCACCGGCGACCATTGTCCAGATTCTACCTTTTGGGTTGAGTATTGTCAGTTTTAGTGAAGCACCGCTTTTCGCATCCAAATCTGCTATGTATGCCTCCTAAATCATCAAATATTGAAATGTTACAAGTAATTTACAACCAGTGGCCCACAAAGATTTCGAGAAGCAAACTATCATTAAATGTTACCTCTGGATAAGCTTCACGTCCAAAGGGTGGAGGAAATTCTATCTCTCCCCATGTCTGTTTGCACAGATATTCGGCACACTGGTCCAACTTTGCTGCTAGATCCAGGATGTACACCTTCCCTCCAGTCACAACTGTATATAATGAAGATTGGAAATGGAATGCATATACTTAACCTACATTTGGATTTTTAAAATACATGTATACATTTTATGCCACTGATGAAAGAGACAAAAAGATAATTTATCAATTACACAAAGACATATGCATGTTGTGACAGACTTACCAAGTGGGTTGATTTCCAGGTAGGTGAAGAATTGTTTTACGTATGTCTTGTACAGATCATCTATAAATTCGTAAAGTAACCTAAAATAAAAATAAAAACATTTTAGATAGATACAGCAACTTGCCACACGAATACAATTTCCGAAAGTAAAATTGGGATTTACATACACATATCTAACCTCGGAATAATTACACACTATTCTTTTACAGTCATACTTACTGCTGTGCTTCACCAGGCACCTTTGCAAGTAGTTTTGTTTTAATATCGTTCTCACTTGGCATTTGGTCAATGCCCAATTGCAGTTTAACAGCCTAAATGGCAACAACAGAACTCGAGTTAACAAATTCTCTATTATTATAATGTCAATTTATGAGGGAAGGGTTTCTTTTTTGTCTGGAAAGGGGTTTCTTTTTTGTGCCTGAGCGCTGATAATAACATATTACATGTACATTTGTATGTAATACCAAATCTCAACTGATGATCTCTGCCGTATATGAAATAAAACTATGTCACCTTCGCTTTATTTTTATCAAAATGTTTATAGTTTTTTTCATTCAAATTTTGAATGAAGGCCGTTCACCAACGTCGAGTCTATCGAATGAAACTTCATGACGCTTCACCAAATTTGACACCTCATGACACTTTTTGGCGGGAAAAGTCATGTGACTGCATTCTGGTGGAATCTTTCTAA
>JBCAUI010501683.1:0-13266 GCA_038406195.1 Haplosyllis anthogorgicola | reverse complement strand
TTATTTGTCAAAGTGACATGTAGTACCTAAATAATCATGTTTCTAAATTTATTTATTTAGAAAATTTATCTATTTATTGTACATAACTATTATTGCATTTATTTATTGTACATTTTTTTCTTTTTTAAATATTAAATTTATATCACTCAATTTATTTATTTAAATAAATGACTTCTTTTAAATAATAATTTTTTTTTAAATAAAAATTTTATTGACTTATTTAAATTTAATTATAAGATAATAAAATGATAAATGATGAATAAATAAATTTATTTCTCTATGATTATATTTACTACATGACACTTTTGTAAATAAATAAATTTACATTTTTATTTTTTATGTGCATTTATCTACAAATATTTAATTAACATGACATTTGCAAACCATATTTATTCATTTCGGAGAAATGTAAGGTGACGCAGACACAAAGTATGTGAAAAATAACCTTTGATGACTTTCTACGCAAAATTTTGACTATTTACCCAAGTATGTATCAGAGGAGCATGATTGGGCCAAGGCTGGGTTACGTGTCGCGTAGTTGAGCCAAGGCTGGGTTACGTGTCGCGTAGTTGAGCCAAGGCTGAGTTACGCGCCGCGCGTAGTTGAGCCGGCGCGTAATCTATCCTGGTACAACATATCTCATATTCCGAAACTGCACGGGTAACATTTCATCCTCTGATACTATTCATAAAATCAATTAGAAGATGTCATTTTTGCAGGTGACAAAATCTGCAAAATGTTGGATGACAAGCTGGAAAGTTATGTTGCCGAGTACGGTAAGATTTTTAAATATTTAACTGTTTTTCATTAACATATCCAGTCACGAAGATCATCTCGGCTTCAGTCCACAATTTAATTCCGGAGCCATTTTTTTTTCTGGAAAAAACTAAAAGAATGATAAATTACCAAAAAAGTTCAGGTACATATCAACCCATTTTTATTTTAGGAACAACAGAACCTGTTCCAGGTGTGATAGACGTGCCTCATTCGAAACCAAGCTCCAAAAAAGTGAAGGAAAACAAGGAAAATCATAATTATCAAGATATTAATGTTGCCACGCACCCAGTGTGTGAAGCAGACTTCAGTTCAGATGAAGCACAAAGTCCTGCAAGGAAGGTAAATCTTTCAGTGATCAAAGATGTTCTCTTCAGAAGAAGTTTTAGCCAGGCATTCGGTGTGTAAAGCAATGCTTGTTTCATAACTCGAGTGTAATTTGTGTGTTCTGCATTTGCCGAGACAAATTAGTGGGAACAAAACCAGACAAAAATCTGGTCCTAAGGAGTACATTCCAAAATACAGAACAGGAGGTTATGCTATTATCCTGGCATTATATAATAACCAACAGGTACTACATTAATTTCACTTTACTGGAATATTTTAAATATATTGAGCCATAACAAAGGGCTTTCGTTAAGGATTTTGACTGGCTCGTAAAATGGACGAGTTGAATGTAAAAGGCACTCGTCCACCATGAAAACAACTCGTCCACCATCTAATTAAAGGAAAGCAAACCAAGCCATAAGTGGCATGGGTTCTGGGGCCCACTAAAGTTCCCCAAAAGCTCTTGGGTGTTAAATCGTCTAAAATGCAATTTCCTGGTTTTTAAATAAGGTTTTAAAGGCTATTTTGCATTTAAAAATGAACATTTTTGTACTTGGAAAAAATATGTTTTAGTGTAGCCCTAAAATTTCGACCTGTTTGTGCGGACGAATGGTTTCCAAAAGTCACTCGTCCACCAAGATTTTTACCTCAGCGTGTGAAGGCATCGCATTGCAACCCCCCGTCCCCCCCCGAAAATTTCAGCGTGTGGCAGAGACACCAAATTTGGATGTTCTGGGCCATTCTGAACATTTTCCACCTACAACCCAGCCAACAAATTTTTCACTCATTTACCATGAAAACTTTTTCCACTGTGCTAAGGGTGATAAGGGGTGCCACATCCTACTGTACAAGTATTATGTTAAATACGGTAGCTAGTACCTAATTAAAATACACATAAATCGATCAAAATGATCACTGTGTGTGATCCACCTCACATCTATGTTAATTATTATGGATCTGAACTTACAGTATCAGGTCACCCAATATGTATGTGATTTGCATAACAACTAGTGGGAGTGTTGCTTGAGCTGTGGTGTTGAACAGTGTTTTTGATATTTGTGCAAATCTAATATCCAAGAAGGAAAGGTGTGCAAGGTGCCAAGACATTGGCACTGGTACTCACAAATTAGGTCAATTGGGTGAATCAGACATGGTTACAAATTGGACCTGATGCTGTATGCAAGTGAGACCCAGAGCCTCCTGAGGTTGAGATGATTGTGCATTGATATCTTACTGGATTTGACTGGAATAAAACTATACACATTGCACTAACTGCAGACTTGATCTTTTATGTTTATAAAAGTGCGATTAGAGGAATGAAACTGGATGTCTGGAAAATACTATACGATCACAAATATGTGTCAATTCATGCTGTTGCAGGCGAGAAAACACAAATACCTGTGCAACTGTCTGTCCGATGTTCCCGTTTGAAGCCTCCCTGTTTTACCATTTATGTCTGTGTTAGCAGTTCACGCTAATCCTTCGTATAGTATATATTGGCAAATGTTACTCTTGCATCAATAACCCGTCTGTTGAAATGCTACCTGTTCAGCTGATCACCTGCACTACATGTATTTTGGTCGAACTGTCACGAGGCAAGCGAATGAAAAGGCTTTTTTCACCTGTGTTACTTGCCTTTTGATGTCTATTTTACTATCTCTTTGTTTGCACTAATCTCTTATATTGGTAGATGTCAATGATATATTATCCCTAAATGGAGTTAGTAATTCTGCTCAGCTGATCATTGCATCCTTCTTGTGTCAGTCTAGACTTGTCATGGTCGAATTGTAAAATAGGGTGACCTAAAGTTTTCAAGGCAAAACAGAGACATGTGTAAAATGCCTCTTCTCATGTTCAGAGATTTCCATATACGGTAGATGCTCCTTTTTAAGCAGAAAGTAGTACAAAGGTGCAAATAAGAATGTCTTAACTGTGCACGCGAGTGATTTCACACGCAGGCAAAATGAAAACCCATGGAAAGAATTCGCAGAGGGTACTCAATTCATAATTCCTAAGCCTTAAAATAACGGTGGTCGCTGAATTCAGTGCTCTTTGAGACTATATTTAACTGCGACAAAATTTGAGCATATTAATATTTTTCCTAAGTCAGTTGATGATAGAGTGCTGTCCTCTAATGTTAATACTTTTCATTGAGGACATTGTGTGTCAGAGTCCAAAGTATGCAAATATGATTTTACGTTTTATTGTAAGATAGAATCAAAATATGAAATTCTATTCTGTTTTGGAACAATAACACATCAAAAACACAGCGTGGAACTCCTGTGATTTCTCTTTTGTTCCATACGTTCCGAAATTGATAGAAATTTCTTGGTTTGATTTCATAGAAGTGGACACATCAAAAGCACAGCCTGGAATTCACTTTCGTTCTGTGTGTGTTGAATATGAATAAAGTGAAATCAAGTTAAATAATTTTAGCTTTTATTATTACTAAAATTTTATATTAGTCAACGTGGTAAATATTATAAATGAGCCCAGAGGCGGCAAATAAAATCTGTAGGAGTTGAGGGATGCGCCCCTTGTGAATTCTCACTTCGATAGATCTGAAGGCTGTTCAGTTTAATTTTAAATTTATGAACTGTTAGTGCACATCACGTGAAACATTAAAAAAATCTGGGCCGTATCAGAAGTTCATTCTGTTTTCGTCAAATCTGACAGATTTGTAATTCATATAACGGAGGACGTGTGATGCAATTGCAATTAAATTGCATATCATAACTACTATTGATAATAAACAATATTCGGTGTATTTTTTTAATTTGTACTAAAACAAACAAATTAATGACACCTGCCAAATCTGACAGATCTGGCAAAAAACGAATTTGGAAAAGTCTTTGATAATTAAATCCAATACCAGGGTCAGTGAAAAATGTTTGTGAAGGATAAAGCACTTAATTTTCAACAAAGTTTTTAATTCCAGAGATAACACTGATAGTCAACACAAGACAATAGAATTCCTGTCATAAACTTTTAATACAATTTTGCTCTGATCTGCAGAAGAATCTTGAAGTAATGAGACAAGTGGCAGTTTTACACCTCTGTTTGCCTAGTGAAATTTTAGTATCCAAATTAAAAAATATTTTTTTCTATCTCATGAAATTCGATAAAGCTACTTGGACCTCGTCGTGAAAAACTGACCAGAATTGATCCCATCTTGTTGTTACGTCACGGGACGGAACGTAACGTTTCATGATGTCATCTGATAGACCGATAATTGTACAATGTCAATCGCAGTACATCTCTTTTTTCTCTATCCGTTGATTTATTTTGTAAAAGAAAACGGTTTACAGATCGTGGCAAGAAGTCCGGTGAGAAGCTCACAGCACGGAGACGACAGGTAAATACAACCACTCACGCGGTGAATAAGCAAATAAATATTTATTTCTGGAATAACTTCCACCGAATAAACAAACAGTAGCCTCGGCTTATAAACAGTGTACGTTTTGATCACATGTAGAACAATGGCGAAATAAATAAACATAAACATGGCATTCAGTGAGCAATTTTAAATATGAACAATAGCGATTTTTTTTAAAAATTTTAGTCCATCATGAAATTAAACTTTAAAAAATGTACATTTATATGAGTTATTTTATTGACAACAGTAAAAAGTGCCTGTCGAAGCAGGAAAACAAATGAAAACTTTAATAAATTAAAAACCTGTAACAACAGGAGAAATCAATTTCCATCACAGTAACATTTAACCAGAAATTTTATACAAATCTTCCTGTTTTTGTAACTTAATTGCAGAGTATTTTGGATCCGTCAGCTCCTTAATAGGTTTCTATTTACACATGGTATGAAGCGTTTCTACTTCCGCTAAACCCAAAAGGCAAGATTAATTTTATTTAGGTCAGACCATTCTATTTATTGGATTATAGTACCCGCCGTCTAAAGTAGGAATGAAAGGGCGGTATTGTTTTATGATGTTGCCGAACTTATGAGTAAATTGACTAAAGATTTATACTGTAATATGCGTGTACTTTTCTTCAATGATTTACCCGAGTACTTTGATATTTTTCTTGACATTCTGTCAATGGCAGTAATTCAATAAATAAAAAATGGTCCAGAACACGGAATTTGTATCAGTTTCAAAACATCTAGGACAAAAGAGAAGACATAAGAATTTCACACTGTGCTTTTGATGCGCCATTGTTCCCAAACTGATACAAATTCCGTGTACTGCTGGCCTTAGGTAACTAGTATATTACGTTACACATAATTCCCTCTGTGTGTGCTCCCGTCCTTAACCATTAGATGTCTGTCTATAGATTTACAGGTTTACACAAGCTCAGTTACTACAGAACTCTATCCTTACCAAATAAAGGCCAGTGTACAAATAGCAAGAGGTTAGGGATGTAAAGTGTCACTTTTGCAAATCTCAAAAAAGTGGAAGACCTTCAGGAATGTAATTCAGATTATTCCCAAAAGAGAATCACACATGAAACACATGGGCTCAACTCTTCAATTTTGGCAAACAAAATCTGCTGTGATCTACATAAAACACAACGTGGAATTTAATTATTTAAAAATTAACAGAATTTCTTGTTCTGTCAAACATATTTTAGTTAAACAATTTAAGTGTTCACATGTTACATTAGATTTTAATAACCTACGGATACATGCCAGCATGTAGGTTACACACAAAAAAATCAAGGCAGAAAAAATTAAATAACCTGAATTGTAACCTCATTAAACTTGTCGTTTTTCACTTTTCAGATGCTGACAGAACGGCCACACATGACAAAACTAAAAATCGACTTAAGAATTCTAATCCTTAAGTTAAGTGATAATAGTTTCTTTTTACTTATTGACATAACGTTCTATTTTTTTTACATCACCATTTAAATTCCACATAAAACCTTAACAGCTACAAAATTATGAAAGCTTTTATCACTAGGGTGACGTCAAATCATGAAATGGGTGGTTTTTTGAGTTACACACTGTGTTATTACAGACAATTATGCCCACCCCATGTGAATGCCCTTAAGTTACTGGCTTACGGTTTTTTTCTTGGAAATTGATAGTTTGAACTTTTTACAATTCCTGATCTTATTAGTAACAAAAAGTACGTAAGATTTAAAAGGGTACTAGATTAAGTTTCACAAGTGTACCCGCTGACAGCCAGACCTTTCTTGATTGTCATCCAAGTTTCATTTTGTTCAATTTTTTATTTGAATGGTTCCCTTTGTGTGATTAAAATGGGTATAAATGAGATAAAACAATTTAGTAAAAAACGTATTTGTTTTTTAGGGAATTCAAATTGAAAGTGGAACCTGACAATAATGACTCATTAGGTGACAAATAACCATGCACAAGGTGAATAAACTTTTAATGATCTCAATTCATGATGCTCTGACGATTAAGGATACAAAATTACATTTGTTCATGAAAAGTAATGTTTGTTTTGACTAACCACAAACTAACTTTATATGACATCAGGAAATTTGCCCATGAAATAATAAACTTCCTTAAAATGTTATTCAGAAATTCAGAAAGGCTATTCCTTATTGGTGCCAAACATGGATCACAAGTAGTATTGAACGGACACCTGTCCTAAATAACACAAGGTCAAATTGTATACTTTAAATCCCATGGGGAAGGTCACACGAAGTCCAAAACACAGGTAATCAGTGGCCTTACAAATAGACCCAAGTCCAACAAAAAAGTGAACTGAATTTTCAGGTCTGCCAAAACAGGTTCAAGTGTTTACATTTTGTCACAATACCTGACTGCTATTTGCACAACATTTCCTTATTTTAAGAAGGATCTGCCCCCTGGGCGTTTAATCCAGAAGCGGAAATAGGAGATTTCTTTTTTATACACAAGAGACGATCAGTGTGGTTACAATGCCACGTAAGCTTTGTTTGCTCGGGTTGAGTGTGAACAAACAGCGGTGTGGAAACAAGCAAACATACTTATCACGGGAGATTTCCCGTGTGTTCCTTAGGCATGTATTTATTTGTGTAGACCTTTCTTCAATATGAAGAGTGGGTAAAGGTAAACGGAAGAAATCCTTCATTTTTGTAACGTTACTCAGGTTTAAATGCACCAACACAAACACTATTGTCATTAATCATAAAAGATTTAAAAACATAAAATGGAGCTCCAGCAAGACCTGACAAAAACTACTGTTGCATTGGGTTACAATAATAAACATAATGTACAGTTAAGGAAATGGTATTTACTTTGAAAACAATAGAGATGAAGTTCATCTTTAGGTTTAGCGCCCCGCAACAATTGAATTGAATGAGCTCAGCTTGAAATTCAATTGTTGCAGGGAGCTAAACTAATTGTTTCATGATCTAACTGGTTGCCTTTATTCGTAATAAATGCTGGTTACTTGACAGCATCTTTTCTTTTCTTGTATTTTGGCAGCAAAATTAAGTTTCTATTGTTTCCTTGATGAATAACGTTTCCTAATCTGCAATCTAAACATTAACAGCATAACTAAAATAGTACATGACTTCATTATATACAAACTATAAATGGTTATGCGTGTGTGTATCTCATATGTACAACTAAATTGATAGAACAAATAAACAAATAGACGTTAAACTTAAATTCAGTTCAACCAATTGTTTTTACGACTAGTCTCCTTTCCGATTGTTCGTGTCAGTTTTGTTTACATCAGAAGTGAACAGTTAAACGGTTTTTTGTTCAAACATTTAAGAGGTAAAAGCCGACTACTGAGTATGTGCCTAAGCATGATGATGAAACCCTTTTTCCTTGAAACGTTAAATATCTGTCCCTGCCCATATTTTGCAATGAAACGTTACTTACGTCATAACATTACGTCATAACGTTTATTTTTACTGCGTTGCAGCCTGACGTTTTTACAAAATTACGTTATGTAATGAATATTTGGTATATTTCTATTTCTGACGTCACATTCGGTAATCAAGCAACTCTGGCTACAGCGCTAACGAGCTACAAAATAAATGCCCCAGCCTGTTGATACTTTTTTTTACAAAGTACAAGTGAAAAAGCAGCTGACACATGGCACAATAAAATATACTAGTACTGCATATTTACATTAACAATTCAAGTCTCATCTCATGAAATTTTGTTCGTTCTGGCACAAGCGCAATTTACATTGTCTGGAAGCACATGTGACCGTGGAAAATCACGCTGTGTATTCCATACAAACAAAACCACAGCTTGAATTTCTTTTGCGCTCATTTTACTCAATTTACTTCACGTGATTTTATTTTATAACAAGTATCCGTACAGATCACAAAATTGCTATCAGTTTTAGAACAATAGAATTTTTACTCTTTGTTTTTTTTTTCTGTGAATCTGTTGCACTCAAATGTTCTCAATTTCAGAAACTTCCAGACACTTCAACTTTTAATATTTTTGACATTTTAGCTCCAATCACTTAAACAACATTCAAAAAGGAAAATTTCTATTGTTCTCAAATGATAGCACTATCACCCTCTGCTCACATCACGCAACAGCTGAGTAGTACAGTTCGGCACTTAGCTGATGGAGAAGTAGGAGATCTTGAGTTTGTTGTGCGCGTAGTGCAGCATGACGACCTGGTCACGGTACAGTCCCATATTGATGATCTTACCCATCCGTCGGCCCTGTGTGCAGAAAGCACTATGCGGTTAACCAGAAAATACATCTTAACTGATAATTTTTTATTTCAAGTGTATTCATGTTCATTAGTCAAAGCAATGAAGTTCAGCAATCACCAAAAAACCCTAGACGCATGATGTACCTTCAATGACAACCACAGCGTATAATTGTATTTTACTAATTTACTGTAATGATCGTGATTTAAAAACAACGGAGACCCGTTCAATTTTATCAAATTTTAGCAACCATGTAATCAAAAATCAATTCCACATGACGTTTTCTAATAAGTCTAATTCGTCTTATTATCAATGCGAATTAAAAAAAATCGATTAAAAAACTCGTTGTAGGATTACCTGGTCCAAGGTGTCCATGTGGGATCCGTCTTTCGGGTTGAGCACTAGTACCCGCTCGTTACTCCCGTCGCACACCAGCACCACCTGGTGTTCAGGGTAGAACATCACGCCTCGCGGCTCACATTTAGTCCCGTCAACCTTACCCTACAATGTAAAACGCTAGAGAACGATAAATTCAACCTTGTCAAGCCTGGTCAAGTCATAATTAGTGGACCCAGTGGAGGAAATACTGTACTGGGGTGTCAGCATGTAGCTAGTCGTACTTCTGACTTGCTTTAGTAAGCAGTGTAAGAAGAGACAGGCGCCTTGTCGAATTGCCAGCTCATCTATCACCATTTTAAACTGTATGACTAAATGCACAGTTCTACACAATACCTTCAAGATACTAGAACCAAAGATGAGTATAATCTCGGTTTACATTTTCAATAAATAAAATTAAGAGTTTGGGGTAAGTTATTGCATACCTTGATTTCCCAGAGGACGTTGTCACGCTCGTAGGAGATCGCTCGGATAATCCCTTCGTTAACGTCCGTCAGCACGACAGCGTTATACGGCTCGGGAAGGTAGCACATCCCCCAGCACTCCCACATACCTGTCATGTATTGTAACATAGTTGAACTAGAGTCCTTACATAGGATGTATGTCGGTTTTAGCTATAGAGGATGAAATAACAATCAATTTTGGAACAATAGCATATCAAAAGCACAATGTAAAATTCTTGTGTTCTCTATTTTGTTCTGAATGCTTTCAAATTGACATGAATTCGCACGCCAGCAAATACATACATTAAATCCATTTTCTGAGGCACTCTTCTTGGTACCTCAAGTTTGAAATGGTCTTAACCCCACACATGTACCCACACAGAACGGATGCCACCTAGTAGTTTTAACGTACCTTGCGTATCAAGTGTCTGCGTGGGGCCGGTGAAGTCCATCTCTGTGGAGTCGAGCTCTATGACGGGGAAAGGCGCGTTGTACGAGTGCGCGAAGATCCGTCCCTTGCTGCCGTGACACATCCGGTACGGCGTGTACTTCTCGTTCTGCTGGAAGAAACAAGGAAGCGTTTCAGAACAATAGACTAAGCTCCTCTTGCTGATGTAACAGAAAGTTAAGTGTTGATTTGAGAAGAACAAAATGCAAACTTTCCATTTTTCCTGGACGGGACCTTAATTCTGTAAATATATAAAGGTGTTTCACGTTCCAGTGCAGAACAAAAATTTATTTGAACAGCTTGTGTCAATTGTATTTTGAATGTGTGCACAGAGGTCTTTACTGCAGGAAAGATACCAAGCTAGTGATTTATATATGAGCAAACATAAAACCCTAGCAAAGCGTTATTTGATCACATAAAATTGACATTCACACACATTCCACCAAGGAACAGAGTGGTGTTAAGCATCAAATACAAATAATGGATCCAGTACACGGAATTTGTATTAGTTTCGAAACGTCTAGAACAAAAGAGAGGACATAAGAATTTCACGCTGTGTTTTTGATGCGCCATTGTTCACAAACTGATACAAATTCCGTGTACTGCAAATAATTTTTATTTTTTCGCAAAATTCCCAGGACTTCTTGTTGAATATCCATTTTAAATCGACAGTGTATCGTTGTTAACGTACCGAGAACGCGGTGACGAGAGAGCCGGTGCGCACGCTGAAGAGTTTGACGTCACGACATCCGGGACACGTGACCGCCAGCAGCTCCTGCTCCTCCACGGTCACAGGGAGCATGCGCACGTAAAAGTCATGCGCACAGACGTCCTGCATCACCCGGTGCGTCAGTCTGTCAAGAAACAATCTTCTATCTTTTAACTAAATAAAAATAAAACTCAACAGTACAATTTGAGAAAGGCGCCTTACGGCTGCATTCTTTAAAAAGAAATCTCCTAATGTATTAAAGGTGAAACACCTCTTTAACTTTCTACCAACTGTTATGAACGAAGTATTTGCCTGCAAAGGATTAAAATTTAGAACAATAAAACTCCCTTGCTGCGCTTTTATATGCTTTAATCCTTTCCTAAAGTCTTGTCGTAAAGTTTGTCTGAATACAATCTCTTGTTATTTACCTGTCGTTAGTGTAGTGGTAGATGTGGAAGGCCAGGACGTCAGTAGCGGTGGACTTGCCGTAGATGACGACGTCGCCAGTAGCGGGCACCACCGTCAGGTTCCCCGCGAGGTACAGCTTGGGGTCGAATGTGCACACCCGCTTCAGCTGCACGTGGCCAATCGTCTGAAACAGAGCACGGAATGCTGTTAGGTTTAGAACGATAGAATCACACTCTGTGTTGTCATGCGTGCCGTGTTATCGTCTGAAATGCAAACAATAAACATTATCGTCTATTGTATGACATTGAGCAGGACTAGGGAATCCTTGACATAAATTATGTCTCAAAGAAGACAACAATCACAATAGACAAAACAAAAACCATTTTATGCTAAACATTACAATATTATTACGTCATTTTTATACTATTTTTGACACTCCTGAAATTGATTTCATCTTGTGAACAATAAGATTCATGCTGCTTCTTTGACTCAAGTCATAGCATACTACGAATTAATAAAAATTTGAAAGTGTATGGGATGGAAAGAATTGTGTTCCTTTGTTTTGAAACAAAATAAATTTATGGGTTCTTTTGTGATTTATTTAAACGGCTCGGCATGATTTATTGTTCTCAAAATGAAATATAAATATTGAACTAGTCATCTCCAAACTACAATCCATAATATGTGTGTGTCGAACACATTCATGCAAAATGTGAAGTGTACTGATGTAACATACTATGTTTTTAGTTAAATTAAATTCAACCAGTGGAGTGTCAACTTGTAGACCCCTTGAAGCAACAAAAACTGAATAAACTCCAGGTGGAACATTTTGCTTCATCATTAGATGAAATGTAGCTCATTTTGGAAATAATAGAATTTCTCACTGTGATTATTTTTGCCTGAAAGCACAGTATTACTTTTTATTACTTCTCAAAACAAATTCCTCACAATTTTGAGCTGCATTACAAGTTTTATGCATGACATGATCAATGAGACTCTTTGTTCGAGATAATAAAATTTTACGCTAATTACCAATGAGTCCAACTGATGTGGAAAGCTTGCAGTGCACTTTATTTATTGCACAACTGGGAGAAAACTATATCAATTGTGGTCAAAAAATTCTCATGTCGTCTTCATTCAAATAGTAAACGTGGAATTCTCTTTTTTGGACCGTTTCCAAATTGACATAATTTTCTCTAGGTATTTTTCATGAAACAATTCCCAATAAGCCATAAAAAGTGGGGAAAATATATTGCAATTTAATTTGGCGTAAAATAACACGAAACCAGAATCATTTACTACCGATTAACACTATTTTGCTATTCTTCTGTAATATGCATTTTTCAGCAAAATGTACAATAATAGAGCATGCCCCGAAATAAAGACAAAGATACGGAAAACTTCCCATGCGGACAGTTGGAAATAGAACAGAATATGATGAACAATAAATAATTAAACATGAACGTTTGTTTACCTGCGTGTCCTGAAATAAGGTCACATGAACAATTAGTGACAACACAGAAAACATTTGAAGCAGAAAGAGTTTAATTCAGTAAATGAAGAATACAACTGAAATCCTTCATTTTCGTGTAAGGTTTTCCCTTAAGGTGCCCTTGGAAAAAATACCAAATAGAAATGAGAATGACTTCGGTCTTACGAAAACTGACCTCTGGATCAATCAGATCATCAAATTACAATCAATTTTCAACGCAAGAATTGAATTCCAATTGAATTTCATGCTTGGTTTTTAGACTCTATTGAAATCAAATTGATAGAAATTAATGATCTTTTGAAGCAATACCATTACATCTAAATCATGTCCCCCGATTTTAATTTCCCTATTATTTTCACATTTAGTGTTGTAAAATAGGAACGAGATAATATTTGAATTCAAAATTCCCTACTATAAAACTTCTATGCTACATACACAGAAATACTGATATACATTTTCATTAAACGTTTCAAATGAACAAAATATCTACCTAAACACAATAATAAATACATGTAATATGTACATATTTGTGACATGAAATAATAAGGTGATTCAGTAGGTCAGTGACCCCGCAGACGACTTCTTTATCAGGAGACAATTGTTGTACGTAATTTGCCGTTTCGTCAAAACTATGTAAAAGATTTCAAAGGCGACGGGCATCTAAAGCCTCC
>JBCAUI010501672.1:0-13266 GCA_038406195.1 Haplosyllis anthogorgicola | reverse complement strand
GATTGAAAGTGTAAAACATTTGTTTCTCTCAATGCAAAACCCTAACCCCACCGCGAGAAGAGCAAACCTCGACAGTTGTAACAGTAAAATTATACCATGATATTTAAACGAGTACTTGACGGAATATCTAATATAATTTATTATAGTAGTCTATGCAGAAATTTGAGTATTTTTAACAAGTGTTGTATCGAACTTTCGGCATGTAACATAATAAAGGCAGTAAGTTGGCAGAAATATTGTGAGCAATATACGAATAAATCGACATAAACAGTGAAATATTAAAGAACATTCAAATGCGACTGGAGTCACTTAATGCTGCTTTCTTTCGAAGACTCTTATTGTTAATGAATTATGATACAGTGTAAATGATAAATGGGTGAATAATAAAGTAAACATCAACAAAGATAATTTTTTACAATAGCAATTTTTCATAAATGTTCCTAGAACGATTCTACTCTCATGCCATTAAAGTTCAGCACAAACTGAACGTAGCGAATTCTTCCGGTTCGGTTGCACTTAAATTGTCTAACTTTGGTAAATTATCATTTATCGTTGATATACAGTTATCACCTTTAAGAAGAATCTGATTTTTGCGCCTGTTTAACAACGTTCGGTTTACTGTAATGGAGGAATGAAGAAGCCAAGTGATGAACCGTTCCTTCCGCAACTGTTAAAAATGCTCTTGGCACATTAGCATTTCGTCTCCGATTTCTAAATGAATTAAATTAGCATCAATAGTATAGCATCCGTACACAAAGAAATACTCATCAGTATCATCATTTAATGTACACCGATGTGGTTGTGATTTGTAAATATAAGTCTTGGATTATACTTGTACATCTCCAAGTCAAATAAAGTCAATGTTCTGTCTTAAGGCCCGTTTACACTATGCAACTTATTTCATGAAACTTGGCTCTTGAGATATATTTTGGAAGTCTCTTGGAACAGGTCTCAAGAAATAATTTTGGTTTACACTAGGCAACTTTGTGACATAGACTGTTGACTTTCTTGCAGATTTCAATGTAAAATCCAATTAACCTGGGTGTTATAACTCAATCCAGATGTTTTTCCTTTGATGTTGGCCAAAAGTTGCTCAGAAAAGTCTCAAAGATATAGAACTCACCAAGTCTCTTTGAAATAGTTTCTTGAGACAAAGTTGCATGTTTCTTTTGCGTTTACACCAGGAGAATGTTTCAAGAGACTGTTTCTTGAGATAAGTTGCATAGTGTAAACGGGCCTTAAAGTGGAAACAGTTTCCGCGTTGGAGACAAAAACAAGTCTTCACGTAAAATGCGGTTATGGTACACGTTCTTCTTTTACACTTTGTTCAGGACCTTTTCCTTCTCGTGGAAGTAGCATGACACTGACTGCTAACCTATGTCTTTGTATCCTGGTTACAGTGTTTTGTTTTGTTTTTTGTAAAAACTCCCTTCTAAAAACACCCTGTATATACTCAAGAGAGAGGAGGTACATATACGTGCCGAATCCTGGAAATACTCATTGTGTCTCGGATTGTCCGGTTAGCACTCCATCAAAGGGTCGACAAGGTCCTTAATTGTCTGAATAAAGTGGTTTTCATTCCGTTTACACATTACCCCAATGCCTACGTCTTCTTCTTTCTCTTTTCTCCGGCTTCTTTCATGAGGTACCCCAGCTGTTCACCATGTTTGTACTTATCTGACATAGGATAAGGCTGAATGAACACTTGAAGTTTCTTTTTGTACTGATACATAGCATAAAGGACTTGGGCATCGGTATTAACATATGTTCTATTCAGGTACATTTCTGTGTACGTCACATACTGCTTTATAAGACTTTTCATCACTGACGCTCTTCCAAGAAAAGCACTCCCGCTGATCCAAGACATGTTTTCTCTGAAGATTTCAGTGATTGACCAGTTTCCCTTCGGAGATTCTTCAGAATAAGCAATCTTATTTTCGTCAAAATTATCGGGAACGCGCAATACAAAGGATTCCTTTGTAGTATCTAATAAGTCTTTAAACAGATCCATGTCCATCCAACAGTAATACTTTGTTTTAAAGTAATTGTACTTCAAAGCCGTCGCCATGAAATCATACTTTGAATGAAGCACTGAAAGATAGGCGGCAGGTTTCTTTACATTCTTTTTGTATTCTGGTCTTGCCAGAACATTTTCAATATCGGGACCTAGGTCAAACCCCCATAAAGATTGTTTGTTGACTAGTTCAACTTTTGATTCGGCGCTGGGTACTTCTTTCCTTATTTTGTTGAACAGGGCAGCATCGTTTTTGTCATTCATAAAGGTGATCACTGGATTCTCCATTTTCCCGAATATGCTCATCCACTGGTGGTAGAGTTCTGGAGAGTACTTGATGTTCCCCTTACCCGCGTATCTGCCCAGGTTGATGTAAGCGGTAACAATAGTCACGTTATCCACTTTACCGTCACTGACTGGAACACCGTCAATCCAGTTCAAGGGAGAATGTTTGAATTTGGATGGCAGTTTCTTCTTCGGCTTTTCCGTCATTGAAACCCGTTTTCCTAGACTTACTTCTACCAGGGGACCTTGGGGCTTTGCATTTTCAGGCTCAGTTGGTACTGCAGTTATTTTGATGATTGTTTCTGTGGCTCTTCCATCTGGTGTTGGCGCCAGTGTCGGTGGAAAATTTGTCTGTAAAAACATTAAATAAATTTTTCTACGCATACATGTGATGTACATTGGTTCTAGATAGATAGATAGATAGATAGATAGATAGATAGATAGATAGATAGTGGCGACAAATGTGAATGATAGATGTATTGTCACACAGGCATTGATGGGCAGTGTACCAATCAGAATACTGGCCAAATAATGTTTAGTGACATGCAATTTTAAGATTTGGCCTGTCCTCTGCCCTTAGAAACTCGTCTTTATTTGCTAAGCAGTAAACAAACTCACAGGTACTTCTACAGGCTCCGCAATAAACCAGTAGCTCCCATAGATGATGAAGACCGCCGCAATTCCCACTCTCTCCAGAGTTCTAAATCTCAATATTTTTCTGAGCATCCTTAGGTGTGGAGAAAGTTTCTGAAAACATGATACAAAGTTTGGAAAACATACAATAAATATCTGAATAAGATTGATTTAAACATCAACTTGATACTTGTTACGCTCGGTGAAACTCCCCAAAATTATATGTTTGTACTTTTCCACCTATTAACACAAAAAGTTATCTGTGTAAAAAAATTCTGAAACGTATTTCTCAGACAGTCAAAGTGCTATTTACTTTTCCTTCACGTAGTTTCACTATTTGATAAAAGAAATTCTTTTCCCTTTTTGAGTCTCAAATTCACACCTTTGAACTTCAATTTGTGAGAAATTTCTCCTGAGATTTCGGATCTATGAACAAATATGATTTGATGGTCATGTGGTCAATCTGTGGACAGCAACCTTAAGTACAAGAATCGTACCGAAACAGAAAGTTGGATCACAAAGCCTCATGTACATGTCGTGTACTATGTCAGATGATCTGTTTTTTAGGCACGATCTTAATTTCACTTACTTCAAAGGTTGTGCATAATTGAATTATACATCGGCATTGCCTATTACACTACGTGTGGTTTATTTACTACAGCAGTAAATTATTTTTTTGTGGGTTTACAGATGTAAACAATGTAGCAATTTTAAGTAAACTGCGAAAGGACAATTAACCAGTTTTGATTTACGATTCCTTACAGTTTACAATTTGAACAAAATACAATGACACTTTGTAAAATCAAAACTGTGCTGCACAAAATTAGTTATGTACAGTTTAATTACGGTTTCAAAATTAAATAAAAATCTCAATTGAAAGGTAATTAAAAGGATGAATAGATGAAGGATGCAGATCTAAAATACGATTTTGTATTCCGCACATTGTAAAACCCAAATAAACATATAGCTTAAGAGGAAAATGTTTTATATTTTACCTTACGCTTCCATGTTGAAAATTTATGTACTGTTGAATTGCTGACATTATCCACTTTTACCAACCTATGCTTTGTTGAAAACCAACTTGATTTCTTGATCTTTTTAAAAAATCAACATTAAATATATACTAACGAACATAAATATGATGTTTCCAAAACGCAAAATGTGCTTTGCTGAGGCAGTGCTGACTGATTGTGCATAAAATTTAGACACCAACTATAGAAGCAATAGCCTGCAGAAAGACACAAGTTGATAAATTACTTACTCCTTTCATAACTTTGTGTCTTTAATTACGACTTGGTAAAGTTTATGCCACTTCCTCTTTGTGTCTGATATTCGTTCTACTCCATTCTTGATTACTTCGTATAACTTGGCTCTGACATGAACTTAAAACGGGAACAAACAGATAGTCTTACACTGGCAATCAATACAAAAGACGATACCATGTGGAACGCCTCTCTTTGTGCCCAGTCATGCAAATGATACATAAATTTGTGAGAGACTTTGCAATCTAGGCTCTTCAATATTCCGCATTTCAATCCCATGGATCAGTAAAGTGTATTACCGGAAAACGTGTGAATCTGAACTAAATAGATTGGTATTCAGGTTTTATGTGTCATGCAAATCCATCTTCGTTAAGGAACAAGTCATTACAAATAACCACCTGAAATCATTGAGATCATTGCATTCCCAGAGACATCCAAATAGTTTTTATGCCATATGTGGTGGCATTTCTACAACACGTTGATGAATACGGTCAAATCACTAAAGTTGTGTTCTGCTTAGTTGGATAATCTATTACAAACACATCCTATAAGAGGTTTTTTTTTGCTTTGGTACAGTTACCTCTTTCTTAGTGAAGCGAAACTCCGGTTGTAGTTAGACTACTATGTACATTGCTACATGAATTTCTATTGACATTTTTAATGTGAGTCCACACTAAATATGTTGAAGGTGTGGTTTATTTGAGCTTGTCATAAAATTATGGACAAAGTATAAAAATAACGCGGTTGTCAAGGTGGGTTTAGTTACGGTTCTTGCACATTATATTTAAACCAACTCATGTGAAGTGAAATTACCCCACCCAGCTCTAAAATCAAGGCTACGAGGTGTGTCTTGTAATGTTTAGGAAATAGTACAATGCAGTGATGTAGGTCATCGAACCTTATGATTAATTAGTGTTACGTTTTGTACGGGGTCCACACGCAATAGCGGTCTCTTGCTACAACCCCCCCCCCCCGAGTTTTCGTTGTGTAGATGAGCCTGGGAAGCAAAATTCTGGGCAGTTATGACATAATATTAAGTTATATATGAGGCTATTGCACTGTTAACTAGACTATCCCAAAGTGATTCTGAGAAGTGTATCTATTGCAACAAACTTCCTACGCATTGCTCGCAGTGATGACACAAAGTTTGTTTTATACCAATATCACTATCACTACCATGCAAGGATACGCGAAGTTACTGTATTTGGTCGTGTTTGTCCGTCTCTACCAATCTGCTCAGATCATATATAGATCTAACTATTCATGTAAACTTCTCTCCATGTTTGTCACTTGTAAGATGTCAATTGATAAATCGTACCGATGTCAATGTATTTTCAATGTTCACTTCTGTTTAAAATAGAATCTAGGATTTTCGTTTTGCCTTCGACGATTGTAATGCATTCTTGTTAGACATACAGCAATACACAGACAAGTAGGTATTATAATAGAGGTTTTTCCTAATTCATGCCCTGCCTAACCTGTCTAATTTAGGCTAATTTCATTTCCTATTTCGAGTTACTTATGTAACTTTTGAATATTTCACTGTGACTAGAAATAGTAAATATACTATTTACTGAAATAAATAATATCAATAATTTGTTTATTACCAACATTTTGAAATATACAAAACTACTTAGATTTCAAGAAATAGTTTATTATCAATATTATGGCCATCAATTAGGCAGGGAATTAGACAGGGAAAATTTGGAAAAAACTTGATTGTAGCTGCCTGGTGATCACAGTGCTCAAGTGAGGTAGCACGCTGGTAGCCATAGGCAGAGTCACTCGAGGTCCAAAGCTGAGGGTACCAATGGCTAAAGTTTACTTTGTGCACAGACAACAATGACGACAATAATGATGACGACCATGGAGGACAACGACCTCGACGGCGGACGACGGACAATTCATTGGTAATTATGCCAAATGAGCCAACAAACCATGTTACATCCGAGGATAAGCTTCTGTGAAGGGCACTAACCGCTTCACAAACATCTCTCAATTAGAGAGAAACAAGACAAAACGTCTGTCTGCGTAATTACGGCATAGAGAGGTTTAGTTACATGGCAAAACGTTTGTCTGGTTAATTACGGTATAGAGAGGTTTGGTTACACGATTTTACGCCACTAAAACGTGGTGAACATATGTAAGACCATCGATACACAGTGCGGTACAACCGCAAGCGATTTTGTTACTTGAGAAGTATCATGTTGTGATACACACAAAAGAAGTACTTTGACAGTAACAAGCCAAGATCTAATATTTTTCATCTCCCTCCTACATGTAGTTAATATTTATCAAGAAATTTCCGATAAGATCGTATGCGATGATTGATTCCAAGCTGTTAGATTGCATCGGTATCGGCCTACTCCGAAATAAACGATTGCCACGCTGGTGTCAATGGAGAGAAACGAAATAGCCTTCACAAAAACAACAGATCCCTCACAAACTGGAGACTGATCCTTCACAACAACTGATCGTTCACAGTGTCGGGTCTGTGCATTGTCTGTGCAAGGTTGGCGCCCCCTCCACGTACGAGAAATCCTGGATCCGCCAGTGCTAGAATAAAGATATATAAAGTTACTTTTTTTGAAACACATGCAGAATCACTAAATGTCAACAATCTTTTAGTATCCGGAAATTCAAACGGTTAAACAAAACCGGAATTCCGGGAAGATAATAGTCGAACGTATTTTCAATTTGCAGCCTTTTCCACTGGTTTGAAAAAAAATAAGCAAAATACCAACAGGAACTGAATAGATTGTTGTCTTTTTCTCTCCCGATAAAAATCGGAAACAATCTGGTGAAGTGAAACGGGAATTCTAATGCCTTTTCCCCTCTGCTGTCTGTTCTTTCCAAAAGTTGTGAGTTGGATTAAGCATTTGACTTTTGACTGTTTAATATTTACGAAATATATAAATTGCTCTTTTATTGATACCACAAGAGACCACAGAATTGATCACTAATCCATCCTTTACCAATTTAGGCTTTTTTTTTAGTCATTTGGATTACCTTGCATTGGTAGGATTTTCAAAGTGAGGAAATCAGACAAAAAATAAAAATAAAGATTGGCTTTAGTCCCTAAAAAGCAAAACCATTTGTAAATTATAAATGAAATTTAGAATTTTATTCCAACTGACCATACCAAAACTCATCAACATGTTTGATGTGGCTAGATTTGCTAAAAAACAAACCCTTCGCAATAAATCTCTCGAAGCAACCATACCATACTGTTCTGACTGTAACAGATAACTTGACTTCCATCCTCAGAAAGTTTTTGATCTGGTCATATTTTCATAAATAATACCTTTTCCTTTCACAATTTGAAGAAAACGCCAGGATTTAAAAATCTTTTGCAAAACATTTTTCCGTTTTCACGAGACAATAGTCACAAAGAGACAGAACAAGTGCTCCCGTAAATTTCTTTTTCTCTTTCAAACAATTGATGTCTGTTTCTTGTAAACACAACATTGTCTCATTGGAGCTGTTTCCTTGAGTTTTCTGTCAAACAAGCTGCAGCTCTCGACATAAATAGATTAATTCCGAACAAGCTGAAGGTTCAACGCCCGAGAAGTTATTGTCGCAGAAATTCTACTCTGAAATTTGATTTGATTTTGTTTAATTTCTACTGTCGAGCTAATCGTGTACACATTCAGTGCGTTTGCATAAACTTAACACTCATCCTTTAACGCGTTAAGATTGGTTTATTACCTAACGCTACCAGCAGCTCGTTTTCATAAACTTAATGTACATCTGTAATGCAACAAAATGAATAATTGCACCCGTTAAAAGTAGTGTTATGTTGATTTATTACGTAACGCTACCAGACCAGCGTTCTGTAATAAACCAACATAATGCTTAACGCAACCTTTGTTGCGTTAAAGGATAAGCGTTAAGTTTATGAGAACGAGCTGATTACGTCGGTATAGCATAAATTATATGAGACATTAGGCCACATTATCTTTATTTTTTGTGGAATTGCGTTATGATGAAGGACACTACCAGCCCTTCACCCCCCCCCCCATCGACCCCCAACTTCTTCATTTATATCGAGTTCTTGTCAAAAAAAATTAAATTTTGCAATTGGATCCATTTTTTAATTCGCAAGAGAAATTTCACGAAGGTAAATGTATTCCTCTCTTATATTTGCATTCAATTGCTTAAACTACGTTTGTGCCTGATCTGCAGTTAATTATTCATAAAAGACATCCTGGAGCAAATAGACAGATTCGTTTCTGTGAGCTATTAGCCGAATGTCAGTCACCTGGATTACTCTGTTAAATTCACCTGTACCTAAGTACGGAAACTTAAGGGAACCCTCTGCCTTCCTTGCATATCTTTTCCTATCCTAATAATCCAATTAGATCTAATTGACTTACAAAATAATTCCATATTTATCAAATCAAAACATGAAGAAAAGTATCATGCGTTTGGCATATGTGGTCCTTGGCACTATACATTTGTCAAAAAATAATCTAAAAGAAAAACAAGTACAGTGTACACCTCTATTGGTTAAAAAGGCAGGTGTAAAACCAGATGTGACCCTCGGGACCACCGCACGCAAGCAAGAAAGAGTGCAGGCGAGAGATTCACCCTGGCTTGAAAACCAATGGGGACGGTCACACTGGGGCAATCAGTGGCCCTACAAGAAACTTCAAAACAAAACAAAACAAAAAAACCCGAAAAAACCATCCAATGCCTTTATTGCACATAGTCTATCCCCATTTAGAAATTCCACTCGAAGACCAAAACAGGCGAAAAAGAGACCAGAAAGAGTTCTTTGATACTCTTACAGTTTGGCCCATCCATCTGTGATGTGCCATATCGTTCACTGACCACCCAACATAATAACCATTGGCGGATTTAGTGGGGGGGACGTAGTAGGCGCGCGTCCCCCCCCCCCACGGCCAAAATTCTCTACATTTTCATGCAGTTTTTCCCCAATTTTTGGGTGAAAATAGGTGAAATTGGGTTGGCGCCTCCCCCCCCCCTTCGGGCTGGGCGCCCCCCTGTACGGGAAATCCTTGATCCGCCAATGATAACTTACATTATCGCCCACACTCCACTACCAATTTTGGCAATTTGGGACCGACGCTCAGCAAGTTGAACAACCTGAAAGATCTGCACATAAAATAGCTTCTCTGAAACAAAACTAATGAAATAAACTTACCTCAGTGCAAAGTATTCCAGTGAAACATGAAAAATAACTTTTAAAACGTTTACATTGACAACACTTCTGAAAACCGCCATGTCAGACGTTTTGATTGGTCGCCGCCAAAATAAGTTTTACTTTTCGGATCTTATACGGATTATTGAATAATATGTGTATTACAGCGCGTCTTCATAAACTACACGGTCCCTTCCTTAATGGCCATTAAGGCTGTCACGCTGGTCTAGGAGCGTGTGCCCCTTACAGGGCATTGAGGTTTCCAGGGCCACATAACACGACGAATTGCTGCACACCCACTAATTTTTGATGGTGTAGTTTATGGAGACGGGATGTTAGTCTCCTCTCGACCTGCTGTTACGTGAACAGCTGCTGGCGTCTAGGCTGTGGGTATGTCAGCATCTTTAGGACCTATATTTAAGGATTTTGGCTAAAGAATTAGCAAAGAGCAAATTTCATCGCGAGATTTCTGGTGGGACGCCGTTTTGTAGTTTTGCTCAATTTTATCAATCATTTTTTATGATAGACCCCCGGAAATGAGTTTGGTACCCCTTCCGATGAAAAATATTGAGGCCCCACTGAATTCCTCAAATAAATGGAAAGAAAGATTTTGTCTTGTAGATATTAGTTTTGTTGGAGTTTCTGCGATTTTCCTTTTCCTATTTGTCTGGTCCATTGTCTGCAGTGTTACAAATGTACCCAGTTCAAATCCCAAATGGCAGTGTTATCTCCTGACAGACAATGCTTGTATGTGGTTTCTTCATATGAGTGTTCCAGATTTTTAAGTGATCTTACTAAAAATACATTATTATGTAGGACATTAGAATATTTATTAAATATATTAATCAAACTAAAGTATATTTGTGGATTTAGAATTTCAGGAGTGAATATTAAATGTGATGTCATATCAATGTTCTGTCAAACAGTTTTGACTTTTCCTATTCCCAACAATTAGCAGAACATGTTATGTGTGACTAGCCTGTCTGGAAAAAGGACTGTGAAAACCAAAAGTGAAGCCATTTCCAATGGCAACTATGTTTGCAGCGACGGAATGTGGCTGTAATCCTGATTTTGTGGTTGGTCTATAAATTGGCTGTGCCCAGCTGGGTCTGTCAATTGAGCTGAAGCTGGAGTGAATGGAATCAAATCATAAGGATTGCACTTGGGCCACCTGATATCACTGAGAATCTACATGTAACTTGCCATTTCCTGTTCACTGAAACCAACATCCAATTTCAAGGGTAATTTTAGCAGACTATGTGTTCTATACAACACAACTAGTTTGAAAGCCAGCTCTGTTACCAGTAGCCTAATGGGTAGTGATATAACAAGACTTGCATATTACCAGACATAAATAGTGTGTTTCACTGTATCTCAGCATGGTAAAGTAAAAAAGAAGAAGTAATGAAACTTTTTCATATCAAAATTTGTAACTTCTTATCTTTGCTGCAACAAAAAGCTGGGTAAAAGTTCTGAAATTTATTCATGTTCTTTAATCTAATAAAGTCAAGATTTTCATGCATATCACACACTGCATTAAGCATCCCAAGGTAATAATCTCACAGCTTTGGTTGACAGAGAAAGTTAAATGTTCCCAAGCCCTTTTCATATTAGTTCCATACCAACATGTGTAAAGCTCCCAATTAATCCCTGAACAAATGTAGCTTGTAATCCCTAATGATATCTGGGTTAAATTATTTTCAGCATAAATGATTTTCTCATCTACACCTTGCCACATTGGGATTGTGACATTAAATACATAAAATGCAAGTAGAAAGACTTTCTGAAAATATTATTTATCTGCAGTTAAACTTATCAATTCAATAAATAAAACTATGCATGGATTTCATGGAACAATATTGGATAGGGAAGGGAAGATAGGCACTGAAAATTAGAGGTGAGAGGAAATGATGATAGAAGGCTCAATTTGGCAGGCATGCAGCCTTAAAACCGTTTCATCCCTCGTGTCTTGAATGACCTTGTCATGGAGTGGGTTTTTCATGACTTTTGGTTAAAAATAGATACTAAAGGGTTATGTTCAATATCCGTATTGAGATTGTATTAAGTTATTGATTTGCACCTGGATCATTCTATTTGGGGTCAAATTGTATGGAATTGATGAAAGTAGTATTTCTTTTAGCCAAAGGAGACCAAATTCCCTGTCCAAAATGGTCACAGTTGATTTATTACGGTTTTGGTTGAATGATTTCAGTCACAGGCAGCTGAATCTGCTGTATTGTTACTGTATCTGGTGCCTGGATGCCCCAGTTACATGCCCTAATTGTCCACATATGGCCAAGTGCATAGAAACTGCATTTCTAGGGAGAAATGCTGCTGTAGGCTCATTGGTCATTGGTCATGTGTGAATCTTCTCCATTTCATTGGTCAAATTCTGCCAGTACACCAGGTGCATTAGGTGTAAAAGGGTTATATCTATCCAGTTTGGTAATTTTCCATTCCATATATGGTATTGAGCAGGGGGTGATTGACCATATTTGGTCATGTCACATGGTTTAGGAGCAGGGTTTGACCACCCCAAGCCCTGGGCTCTTCACTTTTGGTCAATTTACAGCCTTGGTAACATCTAAAGGCATAGTGTTGAAATTTATTATATTTATTTGGCACATAGATGGGAACACTGGACACTCTTTTGGTTGGTATTTTGTACATTATTGTCATTATTGCTGTTGTGTATTCGCGTGCATGTCTTTTTAGGGTATTATACAAGGTATTTCAACAGTTTGTGAACTTGGGAGTCATTTTCAGTTCTTTCTCACAGAAACACTTTATGTTTTCTGGTTTAAATTAGGTTGCATGTCATATTTAAGCATATCCAGTACAGGATAAGCTGATTCTACCTCTAATTTGGTTCATTTCATTACTTTTTGCCAAATGCCAATGAGTTCAGTTCAATTTGCCAGATGGATAATATTCCTACACCAATAGTCCGGGGTATATCCCAGGGGATTCCTGAACAAGGAATACTGCTTGTGTTCATTTTGAACACATTGTGGTCAATGTGACCAGTTTCCAAATTTGGTAAATGGGCTTTGCGTGTTCAGAATCAGTCCCAAATGCCCTAAATATTAAAGTAAATTTGTGTTCAGTCCATATTTCATACCTGGAACCAGTAATTGATTAAATATTCGTGTTCACCTATTTTTTACATGTTGAAATCTCTGTACCAATGACTTAAAGTATTGTTTTGCTTGTAGATTTGTCCAGTTATACTGGATTGCTCAGTTGTTCATTAAGTTGTGAATCTTGCAATAAATGTTGAACGCAAGTATCTATTTGTTTCTCTCATTGCGAAAACTCCTAACCCCACCGTACTGAAGCAAACCTCGATAGTACTTTACATTTTGTGCGGCAATTACGCAATAATGCACACTGATTTGTTGAAGAATCTGAGAAATTATGTCAGATTTGTGATGGATACATGAAAAAAATATGCTCATTTGTTACATAAAATGCACCTGAATTTGAGCGTGAATAGTAGCTGAGGTCAGATGCACATGCCTTATCCAAACAAGTTCATACATGTCATACTATTACTTTTTAAGTGACTTAGAAGCGCTTATGTGCATCTGCAAAGAAACAATGCGATTTTCATTCACGCTATAAATTTGCTCTGTGTGCAACCAAATTGTATGCACCAGTGCACGGTACGTCTACGAAAACTTATTTTCGTGTCATTGCACAAGCTTAGTTTTCTGTATGCAAATAAACAGGACCTGCCTCCGAGTAAACATCACCACGTTTCCTTCAAATGCTTACATCATCATTTTCGTTCACTTGTTTTTCAAGTGTTTCGTTGCATGCTCATGTAAACTTTTAGGCTTTTTTTATTTAATTGTTTGGATTACATTTCCCGCCGCACTTTGAAATCGGGATTTCAAAAAAAAAAA
>JBCAUI010501661.1:0-13268 GCA_038406195.1 Haplosyllis anthogorgicola | reverse complement strand
CGTATTGACCTTAATATAATACTGGTTGTTAATAATGTCCTTAAGAATAAATAGACAAAAGTTTAGCACATTCTACCTTCTGGTTAAAGAGTGATTCATTGACAAAGATGACCACCAAAACCATTAGGATCAATGGAAAATGGCTGTTATTTGTCCCTTCTTTTTAATTTTTTTTGTTGGACCAGGGTCCATTTTGTGGGCCACTGATTGCCCCTATTTTTGGACTTTATGTGACCCTTCCCATGGATTTTACTGACTGTTACCTTGCCATAGGGGTGGTGAAATTTTGTTAAACTTTGACACATAATTAATTAGCTTTAATATTACAATATTTTTACAACACAATATAAGCATGAAATAATTTTCTAATAATCTTAAATTAATAATTTGTCAGATTATAAATAAACCCCTCAGTCATCCCCTATCAGACAACATGCCTTAAAAAGTCATGGCTCATTCTGTCATCTTGTTTGCCTTATATGTGGTGGTTGGATCATTTTTCTCTTTTGGGGAAGGGTTGGAGAGAACAGTGCAATTAGGAGACATAAGGACGTGTTGTGTTATGCAACGTCATGCGGGGCCAGACACACCTTAATTTGCTATTAAGAGATAGCTCTTCCATGATTTGGGAAATATATATTTGTGAGTCTAAAATATTTTCCAAAACAAACTATAATGAAACAAAGATATCAAACCTCTGTATACAACCAAATTATACATTTACTGGAATGTGTAAAGAGTATCTGTTAATGTACAGTAGATGTCATCCAATTCCCAGTGTGCAATCAAGAATCACTTTCGGTGGTGGCTCTCCTAATTACTTGTCACCTTTACCACGTCTCAATCCGCATTCAGGTGTGTATCTCTGATCGCTACAAATACGTTATCAGCCTACTCCTTCTAAGGTCATTTGTTTGGACCCCACACAACAATATAACCGGACACGTTACAGAAATATTGAGCAACTAAGTCAAGACAATAATGATTCGACAATAGATATCAGCGGATCATGAAATATCTGTCAATTTTATGTCAATAGAATTCCACGCTGTTCGCCCTAATTATTATACATGAAATTGCTATCAAATTTTTAACTTCCCGCAACAATTGAATTTCATGATCTGACCATTTCAACAGTTTGCTGTTCCAGCATGTAACATATTGGCTCATTGCATTCTATTCAGAGAATCTTTAATCACTATGTATCATAAAGTATTAACCTGTTAATGAGCCTGTAATGTACACGCTTCTACAGTGTACACCTCTACTGGTGGAAGAGTCAGGATAACGCATTGCTTAAAGTTAATGCAGTTAACGTTGTGATCACAAAAGACTTCATATAACAATGTTGAAATTTTCAATTCTCAAAGCATGTAATTTCTTTCAGAGGATGAAATTCCTATCAGTTCTGAAACAAGAGAAATTTAAACGCACAGTATGAAATTCTTTCTCTTGTTCTATACTTTTGAAATTGGTTGGAATTTCAGGAGCTGCAAATCCATCCATACAACATTATTCTCAAAATGAGAGGTTAATCCTAAGCTGATGTTTGTGTATCCCTTCCCTCTAAAAAAATATTTAGAGGTTTTCCTTAATTTGTATTTGTCTAATTATATTTAGAATTGAAATTTACTAGTTTTACTGAAAATTGTTCAATCCACATCCATTGCACCAGTATAATTACTGAAATTAGTCAATTTCTAACGTATTTAATTTGACAAATCAGTAAGAAATAAGGAAAACCCCTGTTGTTTACGCTACGCATCAACAACACATCAACAACATGGCATGCAATTGTGCTACTCTCAAGCGTTCAAAATTAATAAAAGCTGCTGCAATTGTAATTTCTCATTTAACATTTTGGATTCGGTCCTCAGGAATTGAGGTAAGAAACGTTACCTGGATATTTTGAAGAGTGCCACTCAGAATGTGTCAGCGAACTTGTCCAGCATTCATCTGTACCTTTGTGCCTTGAGTATTATTCCAGATTTTGAGATATGCTTTTTATCTATGTCTAATGTTTGAGCATAGTGGGCTACTTTATTGCCTTTACTCAAATGAATCAGGACTAGAGAAAGTATGGGTATTTATATTTGACTGGCCCTTACAATGAAAATCCCTTCGGCGTAGCACCGAATTGAAATAGGGCTGATAATATTGTTGTAGTGTATAATTTTCTGACTAAAAGATTTAAATTACTGTGTCATTTGTATAATACATACTATATATGAGCATATAAAAGACCAACAAACACAGATGTCATGTACAAATGAGCTTCATCAAATTCTAATGGATGAGATTTGAGTCCAATGTTGAATACTGATCCTACAATTCTAATCAGGAACTGTAAATTGACTAATGTGGTCTAAATGACTTGAGCACTGTTCAAGCATTATTATCTCAGCTCTAAGGTACAACTGTATTCAACACCTTTTTCACAGACCAGACATCTACTGGATGACTGCTAAAACAGTGCTTCAAGATCCTGCTTCATTTTCCTAAGTGAAGACGGCGGTGTTCAAACCAAGACTGTGCTTTTGACCTGACACCAGTACACCATTTTGTACTGTCCAATGTCAGCTTTATTAATTGCTTGTTGGAGTTTACTGAATCCATATCAGGCCATGATTCTTCATCATCATCTTCATCACCAATATCTTCACAATGGTGTTCTTTTTATCCGACACCAGTGCAGCATTTTGGACTGACCAATGTTAATTTCATTTCACTCATTTTATTGGCAGAGTTTACTGATTCCATATACGGCTAAAAAATTTTTTTATCATCATCAACATGTCCATCGTTAATTCAAAAGAAAAATGTGATACCATAGAATTTCGTCACACAATTGTAATGAGGAGCATACATGTGCATATAAACAAGCAGTACTTGAAGGCGCCAATGTTGTACATGGACATCATAAGAGAATTAATCATTTGTAAAGCATAAAGCATATATAATACCATCCAGTTCAACCCTGGACAACAGGGATAAAAGAGTCACATTGGACTAGGACCGTTGGCGCCTATGGAAATACAGGTTTTGCTCCCAATCCACCAGGATTGCGTTCACCGTGACCTGACATGATGTTCCTGTACAAAGCAACGAATCCATCGTGATTCCTGAGCTTAGTAACATGTGTCAAACAAACTCATCTCATATGCATAACTAACACCCAACAATTCCAGAAATGGCTTTCACAACTGTCTCTCGCAATCCTTTCCAGAAAGAAATGAGTTGTGAGATTTTCGTATCTGATTTACCGTCGTAGGACATGATCATTCATGGCTTTTGATTTTTGGAACAACGGCACATGAAATGTTATTGTTATTGTTATTGTTTGCACGATAAAAAAATCCTAAGTTGTCGATGAGATCACCTTCACTCATTACTCCAACTTCCAGCACGAAAACATTCGCCGTTCGTGTTCTTTTGGCAGTTTATTGTACTTGAAAGGATCAGATCATGAAATTACTAATAAAAGTTTAGCACCCCGCAACAGTTGAATTTCATGCTGCGCTCATTCAATTCAATTGTTGTGGGGCGCTAAACTTTTGATGGTAATTTCATGATATGCCTTGATCATCCGATACATTCAAGAAGTAAGCAGGGGTTTGAACTGGACTGGTCAAACAGTAAAATAGATCTAAATTCCAAATCATTAAATTCCTATCAGTTTTTGAACAATAGCGCACCAAAAGCACAACGAGAAATCCTTTTGTTTCCTCTTTTGTTCTGTACGTTTCCAAATTGATAGGTATTTTTATGATATGATTTTGAAATTCTAAATCGTGAGTGCATGAGTATACAAGCCCACTGAATGAGTCAATGCCTAGTCACATGCAAAGTTTCAGGGTTCTTCCGAAAACTCTGGCTACATTTAATAGAATTTCTTGCTGTGACAAGCACAGCATACATTCATGAATATTACACCAATTTCCTGCAATGGACTTTGAAATTCAAAGCAGCGCGTCTTCATAAACTAAACGCGCGCTAATGTTGGTGCGTTTAGCATAAGTTTCCCGTGAGCGTTAGCCTCATTGGCTTAACACTACGTCGTTACTGTCGGTGTTTTAAGAGCGGTGCGTTTAGTTTATGAAGACGCGATGTTTTTGTTTCTCATCATGTTAACATTTGTAAATGCAGAATTTTTAGATGTACATAACAGAAGCAAAGTGGTGACGCTAAGAGTATGGATTGATTGTGAAAGGAATTGGTCTCAGTCCTCCTCCAACTTGTACATGAACAATAGCTTTTCGTGGAGAACCCAATTTGACATTTGCAACAGCACAGTCTCGAAAAACAGTTGTTTATTTTATCTGCAACAGAAAACATTTGAGCCATGTTCAAGCATTTATCAACATTGTTATTTCACTAGTAAATGTGTGGAATATGCAAATAAACGTGAAACTTTGCCCTCTTGTTGTTTAGACAGTTATAACTGTCATCAAATTGCATTTAAACTTCTGCCCAACGGATTGGTGATGAAACCGTATCTCGGTGTGGTGCAGTATGACGTGGGTACCGCTACCTGGTGTCATTATATGTTACTGAATTATTTCTTTTTTTGTTGTGCGTACCCAAATCTTTCCACGTTATTTTGTAACATTTATAATGGAAATGAAATATCGCATTTTTATTTATATAAAACCGTTATTAGCTGAAAATATTTTCTAAAAACATATTTTACAATTATTACTACTACCAATGCACCCAACATAAACTAGAATTATCTAGTTGAATGTTGCTGTGTTCATAGGCTGAAATCGTCATGTCTATTTAGTAGCTTTATGTAAGGGAACCTTGTAGGAATTCTTACAGCGAAATGGCTAATGGGTACGGCGTTGAATTTACACAGTCCACAAAATAGTAAATACATTGCAGTTGTGACGTACACGTCAGGAAACACTAAACTTCTAAACCACTTTGTTTTTTTACAAATATGAAAATACCTTACCTACTCAGGATCATCTGGGCATGAAAGTGTGACATCTGTTTCTACAAGCTCGCTGACCAGATGCAATCAGGCTCACGTGAATAAATAATTCTACCATTTAGATATTTTAGCTTCCATTGATACTTTAATTGCTATATTAATTTTGTAAATTAAAAATTTAAAAGAATGTGTTCATGCTGGTATCCTAGCACCTTACTTACTTGTCCGAAATACGAAATTCAGCTCCTTTACAATGATACTAAATTATTGATGCAGCACATAAAGCATCCATAAGTTACAAATCCAAATAGATTAAGTTTGATTCTATATCAGTTCCCTTTGATTGTGATAATATCAACTACTCTGTCACTTGCGCAAGTCTAAAATTTTGCTTCCCCCCTCAGCAGCAAATAAAATCCACTTTCAGGTTTTTGGTTGGGCAATACAAATTTGGGTCACCAAATATTAGTCTTAATATTAGTTGAGTAGTCCTTCAAGTAAATCAGTAGTCAACAAATGCCAATTCCGTTCCGTAGTTTAAGTTTGTCTATCGAACGCTTACGCTAAACGACGGAAGAAGGTTATCAGATGAAAGGCGGCAATGCAAGAAACTTACACCTTTACTTTAAATCACTACAGAGATCTGTCTGATTCTATTGACATGATTGCTGATATCAACATTTAGACGAAAAAGTTAATCTGTAATTTCTGCAACAAATATATGTATGAAATTACATCTCACTCAGAACTAGAAATAAGTGTGAGACAATTCAGGTTTGGAAAACTACCCTGGGAATCGAAACCATTTTCACAGGACCTCTTTTATTGAGGAATGTGGGTGGTCACTCTCACCAGAATCAGATTTCATAAAGGATATTGCGCCGAACTGCCAAACAACAAACATTCGTAAGAGTTATGTGTCATTTAGAAAAACATAGCTTTCCTCCTCTAAGATACACTGGTGGTTTGTTGCCCAACTGAGTAAAAGGTCCATTACATAAATTGCCCTATTATTAACATTATGCTCAGGGACCATTAACGTGGAAGATTAACTTTCCGACAGAGAGACAGGCCTGATGGTATTGCCTTTTGTGGCTGATTTATGGACAACTGGAATAGCAAAATAATGCTTAGTATTTTTAAGCTAAAAACATAATGGGTTTCTATTTCCATTTCTGTTTTCTTTTAATGTAGACAGATTTTTTTCCATCATTCGAAAATCCATCACAGTTTCGCCTAAAGTACGTTGCTCAATACACAGAAATCGTATTAGAACCTTATGGAAGCTCACTTATATCTCATGTACACAATTGATGCGATTTTTGTGTCATGATCGGTTAAAAATTTATTTCACTGATACGTAATACTGGTGGATCCAAGACTTCTTTTTCGGAGGCTCCAATCCCTCTGGAGGGGGCGCCGACCCAACTTTCGGCCAAGATCGGCAAAAAGTGCGGCCTCCTAGATCCTCCAATGCGTAAGTTGTATGTGTAATATTTCACAGAAGACACTCAGTAATCTTAAATTACAAAACAGATTTCGCTCTGCAAACTATGTGTCCATCCATCCTGAGAAAATGGAAAGGAACAGTGTTCACAGTCGAAAGATGTAAAGTGCGACCTCTTATTTTTTCATTCAACAGGACGGTTAAGGTCAGGGGGCCTTTGTTTTATCACAGTAAATACTTTCTACGGCCAAAGCAGGCAAAGGTCTTGATGTCCATGGAAACCAGCCATTATCATTCAAAGAGAAATAGATATTGTTATGAATGATCAAATCATAAAATTCCTCTTAATTTTTAAACGTGTAAAACAAAAGAGAAAACAAGGGTATTCAACGCAGTGCTTTTGATGCGCTATTGTTATAGTGAAATTTTACACGTTAGTTCAATAGTATAGCGTGAATTTCGCACAAATCTTGAGTCACACAAATACCATGTAGCCTGACATCAAACTCAGATGTTGGTTTTAGATGTTCCGTTCCAAACTTAACTGTTTCGTGTTTTTGCGATGGCAGCAAAAGCGGCTGTTCGTGCCTTTGATCTTTGCCTCGGTTAATCTTCTCATTTGATGACATAAATTGGATGTGATAAACTCTAACCCCAATTTGAATGGGTTCTAAACGGTAGGATCCAATATGAGAGCTTTGCTTATATGTGATCAAATGGTTTTACCCATAATGACATTTGCATAATTACCCGGGGAATGTTCCCCGGTGTTTGGCTTCATCACACCGGGACGAACTTGCACCAGAGAGGCAAATACGTCCTAAGATCAGTCATGTCATTTTATCGAGCTGATGAGGTAAAGTTTAATGGATGTTTTCAGTTTTGTTTGTGTCCAATGTGAAGGTATTCGAAAACCTAACGTCCATTTTGTTGTGGATGAATTATATTTTTCCTCCGATATCGGCACTCTTCCCAATAAGGGGTCAGTAAAGCCAGTGCCTTTGAACATTGATCAGGCCTTATTGAAAGCAGTAAGTAACGAACTGTTTCATTGCTCTTTTACTCTCTGGAGAATTCCATTAGAGGCAGTAAACATTTAATAGATAAACTCTTAACCCCATAAATACACCATTGCCGTTTGTATCACCTCGATTGAGTGGTTTAAGACATTTAGGAAGCTCGAGTCAATAGCAGAGAAACACATTAATTATCAAAGTTGAATGGTCTAGGAATAAGTTACCTAACCATGGCCTCAGTATCTTTGAGGTAAAAAGAAATGAAAGGTGCTGAACAGTATGATCTATGGGTCCATCCATCCTTAGAAACATTGGGACTGTGTCAAATTTCCTGTGCAGTGGACAGATCAATGACAAATGGACATTCTTATCAGAGAATGCTTTGACTTTAGCTACAAATCAATTTACCAGGAATTCCCCCATTCTTTCTCTTTCATTTCATTGAACACTTTATTCCAAAAGATCATAAGAAAGTTTCTTGTGCAATACATTTTGGTTTCCAAGTGTAAGGAGTATCATCAACTGCAAGTTGTTTTAATTCATGTCTGAATGACTGGTTATTGACCAAACTTGCGTTTGTTCAATAAAGTTGTGTTTGTTTATTCTCCAAACAAAGAAAATAAATGAAATCAGATAATGAACTTCCTATTAAAAGTTCAGCGCCCCGCAACAATTGAATTTCATGCTGTGCTAAACTAATGGCAGCGGGGCGCTTAACTTTAATAGGAATTTCATTATCTGAATTAGAAATATTCTAATCACAGAGTTGAATTGATATTAAACCATTTTAAACTGTTCTCGCAAACAGAATAATTTTCTTACGAACAGAATAGCTTTTCTACAAATTCATAAGATATGTCAAACGCACATTTCGTCTGTTGTTCTCCAAAGCAATTCCCTAAAATCTGGAATAAGGTTTGCTCATTTGGCTGTGATTCAGCGTTTGTCTTAAGTTATTCCTACAAGATCCCATCTAGGGTACACGGCACCTAAAGGTGTACAAGTCAAACCATAACTTACATTATAGGTTAAAGAAAAGTGTTTCTGAGCTTTCAGTGCCATATTAAGAATCCGTGATGGATGGTGGTCAGGATTTTGTGCCAACCTTTCAAGGTGACATAGATCCAGTAAATCTCACATTATAAGAACTTGTGGAATTTATCAGGACATCCCTATGTGTCATTTCTGGAATTGTTGGGTGTTAGTTATGCATAAGAGATGAGTTGTGTGACTTGTGTGACTGATCCCACAGATTCAGATGGAATCCCTGTCCTGTGGAAGGACACAATGTTAAGCCGTGATACATGGTTCTCCCTGGGAGGGGATCAGACCTGGATGCCGTATTGGCACCAACAGTCTCATTCTGCATTATATGTGTTCCAACAAAAACAAAAGGTACATCTATTTTATTTGCATAGTGAGACTTGGTAAATGGTTATTGCTTACGCAACAGAATTCATACACACCATCGACAAAATAGTTTTAGACTATCCAATTAATTTTAGAACAGCGTAATTTTAAGTTGTCGGTACACGGAATTCGTATAAGAAGTTTAACAATAGTGCATCAAAAGCACAGCGTGAAATTCTTTCGTTTTCTCCTTTGTTCTCTTCGTTTCCGAAATGATACTAATGATTCTGTGTTCTGCTTTTGTTGACGTCAAAATTTCCAGAATTAGAACTGGGATTCTTTACTAGAAATTTGTATTAAAAAATCTCAACAGAAAGGAAACATTTGTCAAATTTGAATGATTGTAAAATTGAATGATTTCGTTAATTGAATAACATTATCTTAGAAACAATTTATGAGGAACAATACAACTATGATGATGTTTCAGAAGATGAAAAGTAGATCAGTTTGGACCGACAGAATTTCACTCTGTGCTTTATTCGCTTTAATGGCACTGCATGGAACTATTTTGTTTCTAAAAGTTTCAAAATGAGTATAATTTTCATAAACACTAAATTATCACCACCTCAAGGAAAACTGAATTTTTAATCCTGAATTTGCTAGATAACTGAAAGAGATATTTACGATATATATTTGTAGTTAATTGATTTGTCCATAACATTTCAGGCAAAAAATCGGGATGGTTTCCATGCAGAATTAGTGCCATGGACAATTCTTTGACATTTGCCAAAACCAGTCATTTATCATGTGTGTTGGGTAATATTAAAGAATGACACCATTACGATGATCTCTGATTCAGTTAATCTCCTCATTTGATGACATAAATTGGATGTGATAAAATCTAACACCAATTTGAAAGGGTTCTAAATGGTGGGGTTCTATTATGGTAGCTTCAGTAATATCTACCATAATGCCTACGTCCAGAACAACATTTGCATAATAACTAAATATGGAAAATATCCCTACTGTGTTTGCATTTAGTACCGTGTATACCTTATGTTTTCATAGGGTTTAACAAGTGAGAAGTAGAACCAAGTAAATGTCTTACAACTTTTTAAAATATATCTAATATTTATTCGTCTCTTATTACAGGTGCATATAATTAATATTTTAACAAGAATACATATATTTTGTGCTTCCCTTTTCACGCTCTCTAAGGGTGTTGTTTTTTTATCGCTCTATTGAGGCTTCAATACCATTTAATTCTACTGTATAGTCATTCCAACGTTTATTATATTTATACCCGTTGCCATTTTTGATTGCTTTTTGCATGTCTAGTGTTTAATAAATTGTATTTCATCTTCAAGCGTTTGTGTGTTGGGTCTTATTTTTAAACACCTCCATCGATAATGTCTTACAACCTTATACAACACACGGCGGAGGAAGAAAATTGTACAAATTTGAGATCAATAGAAGTTTACCCTGTGTCGCTATTGTTTTCAACAGCACAGCATAAAATCATTTCTTTCCAAATGGTCCCGGACATACGGTAAATTTTCTTGAGCTGATTTTCTGGAGCTGATGTCCAAAAATTTCAGGATTCTGCTCAAATTTCATCCAGACTACACCCCTTTTACAACTTCAACTTCACGAACCCCTAACAGAAAGGCATGAAGCCCAAGCGCTGTTTAGGCCCCTGATGTATCAGGAGGAGGGATGGTCCCGACCAGTTAACAGCAGCTTCGAAACCCAAACTTCTTTCTTCTGATGCCCACACGGAAAGACGTACAAAGCAGTGACAACACATCAACAAAAATATCATCGTCACCAATTGCCTCTGTTTTGTTGTGTTTTTGTTTAATTTAATAATAATTATTTTACCAAAATCTTTTTGAAAGTGATAAAAGTGAACAGGCACGAATTGTTATTTTTGTGACTCTGTGACTGATCCTCTGTTGTACTGAAAAGAAAGTAGTGAAACCATCTTATTCCACTTTTGTGGTGTCATCACCCACAAGGACCACAAACTACAAACATTTTTCAAAAATACCTAAATATCTTAATAAGAACATACCTCATTATTTCTCAAATTCTCGTGTTTTGTTTTAATCCTGTGTTACTTATATATCCAATATCTTTGTATCCAACTAATATGTAGCCTTTCTAACGGTGAAAGGGACATTTCCCTTTAAAGTACACACACAATGACAAGCATATGGAAACTGAATCAGAATTACAGACTTTTATCCTTTTGTAAGGAATAAATTACATTATTGATACAACACATAAAGCATTCATAAGTTACAAATCCAAACAGATTAAACAGACATTTAACTTCTTCAATGGGAGTCCCTTCTCTGAGAGAGAATCTCTTTCACAAACTGTCAGTTCTGACAAGAGAGGGGTGAATTTTAAACGTTTTCTCCTACAAGGAAAATCCCTAATAAAGAATTGAATAGAAATGGGGTCCATAATGGGACTGTTGTGTATAATATGGTAGCCAAAGATTTAATTCACTGTTTTACTTGCAAGACTCCCTATTACATATGGCATATGGAATAAAGGCAAAATGTGAGTAAACTATACAATGGAAACATTTCATCTTTGTCTGAGCTCTTGGATAAATATCAGGAATAAATGCATCTAAAGTTGTTTGTTTGCAGTCATTTTACTTTTCGGTTCTATTCTTACAACAAAATTACTTTGTAACAACAAGCACAAAGGTTTACGGACATAGGAAAATATATCTGAGCCTAAAGTAAATCTGCATAGGCACGTTTTTGCATGAATTAATATTTCACGTTTTAATCCTCTTTGTTCTTGTTAATCACGTTTACTTCAATAGTAATCTTTTAAAATAATTTCTCTACAATTGTTAACAAAATGTATTTGTTTTTTTACAAGGAAATTAATATCACATTTCGAGCGGTTGCGCCGAGAAGTGCATAGTATTTTCTAGCATTGTAAACTTCTTATTTTTCTGCTAACAGGTTTCTTAAGAGATGTCGCCTTTTATTGCGCGAAGTGAACATAATTTTAGTTACATTTGCTTTTACTTCCAATGCTTGCGTTTCACAGAATGTAATTTCTTAACGTAAAATCCACTGCAGAGTTTTCGGATCGCATTTTCTGTCACACAACGGTAGCTGTTTTACTTACAGATACCTTTCGATAACTTTTCAATTTAATAATTCGGGACTATTTCTCATATCTAATGCACTTTAAAGTGCCAACTTTAAATTGAGGTTAAGGGTTTATCTACTTTACCTTAGCAGCTTTAAATGAAGAGATCACTTGAAATGAAAGAGCAATGAAATTATCTCATTAAAGTGACCAAAGTCCGCCTCAGAGGAAACTTCATTAATGTCTAATTCCCTTGGCACTAATGACCTTGTGGGACTGAATTTTAAAATGTCTGCAAACATCAAAAGTGTAGTAAACATTTTTATGTCACGCATTCTATTCTGTCTGCCAGGCTGCAAGGTTTTCGGTGAAAGAACATCTTTTTAGCTCAGAACTGTCAGTGGAATTAAAATTGGTCATCACTTATGCCATAACGTGTATCACTATCACATACATACTGTTAATCGTCTTTCTATGCCATCCCGAAAAGTATTCCCAAGTTCTCACCAACCCACCAGTTAAAACGGATTCTAACTATCAAATTGTCTATTAAGCGTAAATTTAATATCCCTCATTGCGCTTATGCAATTAGCTTCACTTTTTATTTAGCTGTACTTTTAATTTTATATAGCTTTACATTTTATTTTTATTTAGCTTTACTTTTCATTTGAGATAAGTAGACTTAAGATTCAACTGTCTCCAATCCTCCCATGTTCAACCAGAAACTTATTTCCAACACTAATGACAATTACGAAGTGAAATAACTAATTAACAGCCGTCTCAAGTTTCATCCCGATGCTCATTCCAGGTGCGTAAATTAATTACTTGATTAGAATTTATTCGGAACATGTAACAAACTGTTAATCCGGTTTACTTCAATAGCATTTCATTCCCATTACATGTAGGTTTTGGGGGTTTTTTCGCATTTAGTTATTAAAAATTGTAAATTGTAGCGTTAATATCCTAAAATAGCTGCAAATAATGACAAACAAAATTAACATTTTTGATACCAACTCTTTAATCTGCATTTGAAAATTAAAACATTTCTGTTCAGATAATATGTAACAATCAATGATCCAGCATTTAAGTAGAGTACAGAACTTTTAACATTGAGCTTTAGTGAGTTTTTTACAGATAACAATGGACAGAATGAAACTCATCTATCAACCAAAAAAGTATTGACCTCTTTTGGAGAGGTATCGTCATCTTTTCAATTCAAGAACAAATTTAATGCATGTTTACGTTGGACTTTTCTCTTCGGATAGCTTTGATGGTAAGTGTTAAAGGATTCCCTGCTCCGAAACGTTTCCTTCTCCGTTAGAGGTGCTGCAGGCTTCCCGCCTTACACATGCAGCTGCACCCATGTGACAGTCTAGAGGCTATCCTATTGGTTAAT
>JBCAUI010501650.1:0-13268 GCA_038406195.1 Haplosyllis anthogorgicola | reverse complement strand
TTTTTGGGGATTTTTGCGCTAAAATCGGGTAAAAATTGGGGCGCCCCAAGGTTGGCGCCCCCCCCCCTACGAGAAATACTGGATCCGCCACTGATCCATTCTCATCTATTTATCGATCTGCATCATTTTAAAGGATCCGAGTGCTATTTCATTAAGAACACAGTGGAGTTTTCTCATTACACAGCTTCTGTCAAACGATGTACCATCACTACAAAGCTGTTGTTCCAATAAGGATCTATAATTAGTCCACGATACAATATCAACATCTGTAACCATATGCACAATAGTATTGTTTTTTTATGTACAGCTATTCAAATTTTCTGACATATATATGTTCGTGTTTACGTTGCAATTACATACATATCATATGACATTGCTACAAAAGCTTTCAATGCAAATAAAAAAAAATTGGCATTGCAACTGTATTATTGTAAAAAATTAGATCTGTATTTGATGCCAAAGATATTAGTTTAATAGTATTGTTAAGAAAGCAAGGTACAGCAACATTTTAAGCAGTCAATGAAAACAGAACGTTAACTGCAGGCGGTAGGAGCAAATACACAGTATGTAACGCTAATTACGACATGTCCCACCGAACTCCCAACTCAAGCCTTAATTCGGTTTCCAATACTTCGTGTGTTACGAAGCTAAGCCCACGTCTACACCACAATAGTAACAGAAAGTCGAAACTGGGTCAATTCACTTTCAATTTTGGCACGATCTAAATATACACGAGTTCCACGTTAAATACCATTTAATGTAGGTGTTCTGATGTAACAATGGGAAATCAACGTTTGCAAGGTAATGAATGTATATAATCAACAATTACAGTACTATCTTGATTGATAGGACCACACGCATGTTCGTAATGTTTGGTAATGTCGACATGAGAGCATGGTGCAGCAATATCAACAATACTACATTAAAGTAGAAATGGGAAAGCATGGTCTTGTCATGATAATTCCATTTACCTACTCCCATACCAGCCAACGTTTCATCTTTTACAGCTTTGTACAAATATAATGTTTTCATACCCAGCATATTTACAGGAAGGCCTACAGGTGTGTCACTCACTATGATACGTTATATTTTAAGCCATCAATAACACACCTGCTTTAATCTTCCAAAAGACAAAAGTAGAATCGCACATCTCAAATGTCGAATTGTAAAACCCACACCTGCGACAAAAACATGTAACTAGAGGCCAATTACTGCATAGCTTCTGTTTTCTACTGAAAACAGCTCAAAGGTTAAAATAAATACCGGTTATCTCATTGCTCATCGGCATATCACTGACTTGTAACATTTGATTCATCTTTAAATGCAAGGACACGTATTTAAATATATAATTGGCCTGTTACCAAAGATCATATCTTCTCAAAAATAACTGCTCACCTGGCAATGAAAGGCCACCTGTGATACAAGAATATCGTTTAATCAATTACACTACAAAATCTGAAGGTTAGGCCTTATTTTCTTGTCATCAAAAGACCCCTCTTTCGAACAACCAAATTAGCTACAAGTTGCATTACTGATTTCAAGTGGAACAACACCCGAGATATCAAAGAACTAACCGCCTGATACATGATGTACATGTTCATAATCCAAACTTTTAACCTCATGCAGACAATCAATATATCCCATTTATTGTTATCTTTATCTCAACAATTTTTTCACAATTCGAACCACAAATACATCCATGTAGACAAAACTTCATCCATGCCATTGAGTCACGAGAAAGAACCCATTTATTCTGTCATTGTAAGTAAACACAAATACAAACATAATGTTTGTATTCGAATCCTTATTTAGCACATTAAATTGTCACAATACTGAACTGTCTATTTAATGTACTGATTGATTCTCCATCTAACACTGTCAATGTCTATGTACCTGCACAAATGTCAATTAGATATATATAGTGTATGAGGTGCCAGGCTTACTTGAGGTGGAATGGTTCATGTTTAAACGGGGTGGTCAGCACTTACCTCCGGCCATGTTCAACCCTGCAACTCCTTCCTGTTGTCTGCTAGAGAGACATCATACACACAGGCCATGTACTTCCTGTCAGCCTGCCTGTCTATCTGCCTGCAGCTTGTAAAAATCCTCCTGCAGAACTACTGTGCATAGGCCAGTCAGTAAGCTCTATACTGCAGCTGGAGAACCTGCAGAAAGCGTGCAGGTGAAGCTCCTGTCAGAAGTACCAATACAAGACTCGTATGACGAACAAACGATGTTCTGCAGCTTTTGTACAGGAAGCACAGCATCGCCTGACAGGTCTCGACTATTGAAGACAAGACGATGCTTACAGGCCTCACAGGGGCACTGCAATAATTGCATTTGATTCTATGGCAATGAGGAACAAACGAGAAAAGACATGCCTCCGTCTCATGAGGCCAAAACAAGAATTTATAGGATTCTGAGCCAGGGAAGTAGCATGATTTCCACGAGCACTGATGGTCCCGTTAGGCCACATAATTTCATTGCAATGACTAGTTTCTGATTCAAAATTTTACAGACACGACTTTGCTGCATAATTTTATTGACTTCGCGTTCTAATAACAAAGAATGTAAAACAAACGTGTGCTGGTTACAAGACAAACTCTTCTGCCTCACGACTGATTAAATGATATAAAACTCAATCAAAGGGATCAATAGAAAATGCAAGTCACAGTGACCAACCTTCGGTCCATTAAACTGTTCATTAGACTGTGACAATATCAACCGTGCATGTACTGCCATCAACACACAAAATAACCCTTTAAATGAAATTTAAGCCTATGGGTACGGACAATTTGGGGACCAATTTACAGTTTTAAGGCCACACATTCTTGATATTGACGTGAAAGATTCCTGCAATTTCTGAAATGTGGAGCAATTATAAAATTCTGAAAGATGTCAAAAGAGGTTGAAATCGTTAATGCAAATCTTTAAACTCTGATATTGGACTGACTAGGCCTATTCAGTGTTGGTACATTTACGCCCGGAACAACCTGTCTCTTGATTGCTGAACCACAGTTTCCGACTTGGATCTTCATGTTTCACTTGAGGTATTTGTGAAGAAATTTCGAGGAACAACTAGTAAAGTTTGCCTGTCCTTATTTCAATAGCTGTGAAGTTACATTCAGATAAAGTTGTTCTGTGATAGCAGCTCATTTCAAGAAACGTTATACAGGGTACCAGGCTACTGAGACTCCACAGGGAACCAGGTTAAATCGGCAGCTGCTGAAACACGGGCCTTAGATCAATAGAACAACATACCAATCTATGTTCTGTTGTCACGGTTTCCACACAGTAACAAGCCTTACTGAGAAAAGACAGCCCCGAGACATACAGCTTCACAAATATCTTTCCCATTCTTCATCTGTCCGCAAGTGACCTGCAGAACGTCGTCTTTCTCATCACATGAACATCAGACTGCGACCGTTCTTGGTCAGTGCTTCAGAAACCTCCCATACCTGATGAACCAACAATTGCCGTTAAGGTTTTCTCCTATTGGCCTCACTGTTGCGTAGACTGTAAACGTTATTTTTTCTACGACTATTTCGATAAAACAGAAATGGCTCCACACACAATACACGGGTAATGGTCATTTCTCATTGTTTTGGCTTGGAATATGAAATAGGATTAGTGTATTGCCACAAATGTTCATTCATTAAGGTGTTAAAAATCGTATCAGCTGCACAATACTTGCTGTGTCATGAAATTTAGGATCTACATGTATACAACGTTGACTGCTACGTGTAAACCGAACCAGTTACACAAATTATACTCGATATAATAGGTATATTATCAAGTTGTTATTGAGGGTTCAGTCATTAATTGCAGTTTACAACCTTTAACTATCCATCAGGCACTTAACCCAACTTGGTGTGTGATTTTACCTAAGAATGAGAACAGGGTCAACCTTTATCCGACACAGGGCCAGCACACTCTGACCTGTTCTCCCAACATTCACTGGTACCAATTTCACACAAAAATGTGATGAGGCTGTAAGTTTTTGAGATATGGCCCAAAATCTCCACCCACACATCTGGGAAACGAACTTGGATGACTTCCTTTGGCCACCGCCGCTTACATTTTACGTGTTCTCTGAGCTGCATAGTAAAATATCAGATAGCACTAATTCCATTTACAAAAACATGAATGACTACTGGTGGCGGAAGAACTCTGGACTGGGATCCAAAAAAACCGTAGTCACGTCGACATGGGATCACACCATCACAAACTAATGAAATCCTGAACATCTCGACGAGGCGGAATGATGTTGTTAACTGCTCCTTCCCTCAATCTCACGACCAAAATATCAAATTCCAATTTAAATTACCGATATAATTGCAAACTCGTATAACGCTTGCGTAACATAAACGCGCGGTTTCACAATTTTCTGTGACAATTTCAGTCAATTTCTTACATTAGAACTTGAGACAGATTCCCTGTTACTCTTCATTAACATGATTCCGTAATGGAACCACTTATCACTAAGCTGCTTACCATGATATTACAGCAGATCAATTACACAGCTAACTACAAATGTGCGTTCAACTGTACACTCTTCGTTAAGCAGGTGATACAATTTTTTTTTTGATGAGCATTGATGCCATCTTCGGACTACAAAACTGATGCACAGCTTTCCTTCACCATTACTCTGTAATTTATTATTAATAAACCTAAAAATACAATTGCCACCTCAACATCATTTAAGATTGGCATAGAAATGCGCCCCCGTAGCACAAACTGCTTTCCAAATCATGCAATTACTGTCAAAAGTTAAAGGTCCCTCAACAATTGAATTTCATGCTGAGCTAATCCTGACCCAATGGTTGGGTATCCTTAAACATTTGATAAGGGCTCTACGATGATTTCTTGATCTGCACACGTATAGTTGATTGTCAACAACGATGTAAATTTGAATGGCGTCCAACTATTATCCCAAACAATATACTTCATGAATCCATTGGAGTCCATATGTACCTGTTAGTGTAACGAAGATGGTTTGGTTGGGTCACAAAGAAACTCACATCCGCGGTCGTGCTGATGCTTGATGCTCTTCACGTGTGGTTGGAACTTTCTTCTTAGGGCCACTGGTGCTCGCTATTTTGCTACATCCGACTTGATACGTTGAATGTGTAGCGGTTGATTGTTCGATTCTGGATTTGGGTGGGAGATCAATTAAAGAGTACTCCCTTAAACAACGTTGATGTGTACCCCTACATTTGAATCCACCTTTGACCAAATCTGGGCAAAACTCACCCTTTCTTCATTTCCCCAAATACTCACCTTTTTCTCTTGATCCGGCATTACTGGTCGTTCTCTTGCGTATTGATGACTTCACGTAATGCTTCATGTCCGCCGGCATCGAGTTTAGCCTCCTCATCGCCCGTAGCATGTCCATGTTTTCTCGTAATGGTGGTTTCTCCATATTTGTAAAGTTCAAACTTGCTCGTTTCTAGAATTTAAGATTCCTCAGGCCTTTAAACAAAAAATTCTCTCGATTGTATCAAACTGGCGTGTTTTCCCTTTTTGGCTTTACATCTCTTCCAAAATAGGTGTTGCTCTATTCTTAACATCCGGTAAAAACAATCCCTGTGACTTTTACCGACTCAGTGGGAAACAAATCTTTCCTTCGAAGTGCAAAATGCTTTAAATGTTGAAGTTCGAAAAGGTTGTTCTCAGCAACCGAACCTGAGCGGTAGATACAAATTTCCAATACTGAATGTGAATATATGATAAAGCATTCGTACAGGTGTTTGCTGGCGTGGATTTAGATCGAATATCGTTAGACACCAAACAGACATTTGATAAACCGTGTAGTTAACAAATGTCATTCATTTCATATGTCATTTCTGTAAACATCCATTAAATATTGAAGATACGCATCTGTTGGAACTTCCGTCTATTAAAAGTCCAATTTCCTATGTCAGCCTGTTTTGTAAGTTATTATCCATTACCTTACACTAAGTAAAACTGTAACGATATTTGGATCACCCTCAGGACACGAATTAAACAACCTTAATCCGTGATTACAATAAGGATTAACTGTAACAAATCCGTACTTGTTCCAAATGCCAGTTAAAGAGATGCTTTGCGTGGAATGTTATTGTACAGATACAAGTAGCAAATCATAGCTAAGCTATCTCCCTATTGGGATTAAAGCTTTCAGCCAGTTCTTCATAAATACATGTAGTGTTAAAGTAAATTCTGGCCAAATAGGTGACGCACTTGACGCCTGGATATTGAGTCCTGTTTATCCTTATTTCACCGTAATCTGCTCCACAACTACCGTTCCTAGTGGATGCTATCATTTCAAAACTAAAATGTCTGTCCTGTAGCTGACGGACCAAAGGTTTTTTCCAGCATTTCAAATATGGTATAGGTTAATGCAGAATGTTAAAACACTCTAGACGTGTTGCCACGAATTCGTGTTTTCAGTGTCCACCATTCTATTTATTCCTACAAATTGATTTCATGAATAATGTAACCAAATTACGACAAAATTAATAAACATCAGTATCGAGTTGCGGGTTTTTCTCACACAACACAAGTCCCAGTCGCGATTCCACGTCAGCATGGATAGGTTCAATGCACTCCTTAGTTAATGTTAAAATTTGGTAACTGTTAACTCCATTTCTTTCCTTGTAGCTATATGAAGCACTTACTTCTGTTGGAAATAAATATCTCCTTATGGTAAATTGCATTAATACACTAACACCATGTTGGTCTATCTGCCTTTTCTTTTCTTCTCGACAACTAACACTGATTCTCCATCTGCTACGCACATTAGCATATTACGTATGTACAAATAAAGCCCGATATGAATAAATGTACTGTTAAGTCATAACGTAATAATTCAATATGATAATTATGTCTGAGATGTTCAATATTATTTCATGGTTGCCACAGACATGTTTTCCATCCCCGGTGTGTAGGATGTACGTGCTCAAGTATGGTCTGGCAATATGTTTACAAGCAGGAGTAACAACAATGCAACTTTATTTTCCACATTAGGTTGTTTTCAACAAAAGCAAATTAAAAACATCCCTTTCATAGAAATGTAATTCCAGCTTCTATTTAAGGCTTCACATATTTTCCCATTTAAAATTTCCTACAAATTATCTTCATATGAAGCACCGTTTTGACCTCAGTAATACTTCCTCGAAACGGAATTGCAGGAAACACACCTAGAAATGTTGTCATTATCTCTGTATGTAAATCCCCATGACTCCCAACCATATAAAGGCAATAAGCCCACACAATATCTTATAGCTTGCGCAATTAGCAGTAACTTATACATTGTGTGCAGTCCCACTGGAGGGTCACAATTAAGTTCCACTTTGTGTGACGCAAAATATGACAGATCCAATTTCCAATGATATATCTGCGATATATGTACTCGCTACATATAGCATTTAAATAAATATGCATAAATTCACTCAGTTCAGTTGTGTTACATAATAAAGAGGTTTCTTGCGGCTGGTTTATTCACTATCACAGCTGTTTGAGCAGCAAGAACGTGTCGAGTTGAACCTTTTTCTCTTATTTATCACATCATATTTCAGTGGCGCCAATGGGATTACAATCTTAATTAATAAATACCGTTTAAAGAAAAAATAGTTTAAAAAATATTACATCAAGATCCACGTATCTTTTACCAACGCGTGCCTGGCGATCCAGGTTTGATCTCCTGGAAAAACTTGGTTTGGCCGGTGCCATATTTATTAGAGGGAATGCGGTAATTAGTTACTATTGACCTTTGTAATTGCTACAGGTGCTCGCAAAATGATAAACCAAATCAAATCAAATACGGACTTTTCCGTAACCAACGCAACATACCCAGCGGAAAACTACAGTAATGAAATACAAACCCATTCAGTTATTGCCACTTGAACAAATTAACGACAAATTCCCTGGTGATCAAATTGATTCCATGGCCCAATTATGAACAGGGGTAAACAGGAAATGTTACAAACTAATTATTCATCTGATACCATTAAAACTGATACGGCTTCAAATTAATGTGATAGCCTTATATCTCGCTCCGGTAAAGGTAAAACTCCAAATATCACTGTGGAGTAAGGAGAGGTTTTATACTTGTGGTATTCATTACACTGAATTTTCCTTTCGCAAAGGGAACAAAATCCAGAACAAATCAATGGAGTAATTATAAAATTGTCAATTAGATTGTTCAAAATAAGGGCAACGTGGTATTTTCTTACCTCACCTATATTTTATCTGAATTTCCATTTATTTCAATTTAACATCGGCAAGTAAAGAAACTTAAATAAATCAATTAAAAACTTGCCTAATTGTAAGTGTGCTCAATTACATCTCAGTGAATTAATTTAAAGTTTCTCTTGTTTTAGCGTGCACATGACTTGATAAAGTAGGTTCAAATGGACCTGAGCTCATTTGGCATTATTAAAATACTTAGACAATTTAGATCACAATAATACAAAGGCAATTTGGATCACAATAAAACAAAGATACAAAGTGTCTAGGATCAAATCTCCAATGTGATCAATGAAAAAAGCACAAATATGGCTGCCAAATATAAGAAATATAAGTGGCATCAATATAATTTTTGTAGGAAATAAAGAGGATATACAAATACATATGAATGCAAAATATAGTCTGTATCTTTAACTGTGTGTCCAGGAAAAAGGTTCAAAGAAAAATACAAATATGGCCGCCAATTTGAGAATAAAGATCACAGCAACATAATTTTTGCTTGGCTTTGAGATGGGCCATAGATGCATATGTGTATAAGATATGAAGTCTCTATGATCAATAGTGTTTCTCAGGGCAGCTGTGTACAGATGACAATGACAACGGCAACAACAACGACGACGATGACGGATGATGGACACTTTATGATTCTACAGGTTCTTTGGCATATACGCCAAATGAGCCAAAAACTTGCATGACAAGGAATACAAGAAAACACCATGATGACATTTAGCAAACTTATTTTTCTGTACATGTATCATGTATTTGTATTTTAGTATGTGATGGTAACACAGGCAAGCTGACTGGCTTCCTTGCTCCCTCATAGAAATGTATGATGTGAACACTTAAATTGCCTTTCGACATTAAAAAGCCAACTTATTACTTTAATTGATTCAAATTTCCAATTAAAAATCTACATGTGTAAAGGACTACATACACAAGGCGTAATATATTCGATCAGCCCTTTCAAAGTCCAATCGCATTCAATAATTTTCAATTAAATCTTGTAAGTTCCGTGAACGTTTAATTTTCCTTGTTTTGATAAAAAGTCCTAACATCGTGATTAAATTATTTTTCTCAAGATAAAAAGTTCAATGGAACTGCTCTTTTTCAGTCATGTACTCACAAACATATCAGGTTTTGCATCACGTCTTACTGAGCAAATATTACAAACTTATCCTTGGAAAACACACAACAGAGCTACCTCACATTCCATCTAAATATGGGAAGTAAAATATCTCAACTGATCAAATTTAATTTACGCGAGAAAAACTGAATGGAATTAAACAGCAATTATTATGTCACTCCATCAATTAAAATCTCCTGATGAAGACCTAGAAGTCGAAACGCGTAGGAGAGTTTTGAGCCAGATAAATAAAGAAATAAAAACCACCCCCAACAGTGTTTGGTATCCTATTTAAACGAATTAAAATCTCTAAGTCTCTTTAACTGCGATCAACTCCTTCTTCCTCATTTTCCTCCAGATCTCGAACTGCGAAACTTTATGCGTCACACTAGTACACGCAAAATACGAATGTGGTTTGTTAAACCAAATATTTTGCGTTTTGCGAATTTCAAAAATAAATGGATTGGAGGCCAAACAGATGAAGTGTTTGTAGCCTCGTCGAATATTGAGGGATAAAGTGTAGTGCGTCCATGTCCTGAATTTTTGTACTAGTGTTGGGTAAAACGTTGGACAGATTCACTTCATACAGTGACCGTATGTTCCGAAGTGAAATATCACATTCCTCCTTATGTAATAGTATTGTATACATGTACCTTTCTCTCGCCCATCCCACCCCTGCTCTCTTTTTTAAATTTAATTTTTCTTCTTTTTTATTTTTTTGTTAAAGTAAACTCTTACCGGCAGGAGAGTTGTTGGACAGTCGGGCCTCCGCCTGGCTGCTAACGGACGAACCGCCGCTCATTTGCTTCTTGTAAAAACTGCTTCTCAACTTATCTGCGATAATGAACGAAAATAGAAAGGAATGGAAATGAAGCTCTATGTACAAACGCTAACACTACGACTCTCAAAATGTACAACTGTCAGCGAAAGAAAAGTCAAGGATTGAATTTGGCAATTAGAAAACATAGGTCCAGATGGACCTGAGCTCATTTGGCAATATCATAAAACTAACACAATATAGGTTACAATATCACATGAATACAAATGAAGTGTCTAAGATAAAATCCCAAACAAGTGACCTATGAAAAACATAAATATGGCTGCCAAACTGGAAATATAGGTGGCATCAATATAATTTTTACAGGAAATAAAGAGGATGTGTAGATACATAAAGTTGCCAAACTTTATTAACTGCACGTCCAGGAGAAAGGTTCAAAGAAAAAACAAATATGGCTGCCAATTTGAGAATAATGGTCACAGCAACATAATTTTTGCTAGGCTTTGAGATGGGACATAGGTGCATATGTGTGTAAGATATGAAGTCTCTATGATCAGTAGTGTGCTCAGGGCAGCTGTGCACTGATGATGACAATGACGAGGACGACAACGACAACAACGACAGACAATTCATGATTCTATAGGCTCTTTGGCAATTATGCCAAATGAACCAATAAAAACCCGGAAATTAAATGGTGAAACTTGCAACATATTCTGTACTAAACGGATAAAAAGACATTCAATGTTAGTGCTTGTTTGTAATAAGGAGATTCCAAAACAGTTGCTTTTGGAACTATATTGTATTTCGCTTTGTGATTTTCTTATTTATGTAAACTTCATCCATAAATAAGGCAACCGATGCCTAGTCATTCGCGAACTCAGAAAGAAAAATTGGACTTCACGAAAGGGACCAATGGCAAGTTCTTGCTTATGGTATATAATTATGCATCAGCATGTCTGGTTCCCTTACAACTGTGGAAATCAGGAGTCAATATTAATTTCGCATTCCCAAATTAAACCAAGGCAAATAATGTCACGTGGACCAATCAGATGGAATAAATTAACACAGTTATTTTGTTTTACGATTCGACCGGACGTGTGTTGCATTACATTTCATTCAGGGGACATTTCGACAGCGGCGATCGAATTATTTTCACCTTGCTGTATATTTCGACAAGGTGACGAAAGTTGCTGCTTTTTATGTTGGACATCTGAAATCATTGTTTGTCATTTTAAACTCTTTTCTGACCACCGCTCCCAAGAATCCTCTCAATGAAACAATCCAACAAATAAAAAGTTGCGTTTCTCGCCAAGTTGAAAAACATTTACACTGTGTTTCGATCAAACGTCCCATTTCCTGTACAACATAAAACCATGTTATGGCTTGTGATAAAAGACAGAAAACTGTCCCCTTATTTATTATGTTCACACCTTCCTTTCATTTGTATGATAAATACGGCATAAATCAAGCAGTCACTACGCACTAAAATTATTGGAGTACTTCATAGGTCTTTTATGATGGATTAGTTCAATGTACTGATTGCAAGAAGGCTGTGATATTCCGTATGATGAACTATCCATCCGCTCTTTACTACGGATGTGTAGTATTAGTTTCTTTGTGCCTTTACGTATTTTATACGCAGAATAAAAGGCTTGACACACAACCCATTTCATCATCACACATTATTTTCCATTACAAAAGAGGAATGGTATGAATGTGGTACGATTTAAAAGTAAATATTTCTTTTTAAGATACACGAAGATAACAAAACATACCAGTAGGAAGAACATAGTCGTTATTCCTGAGACGTAACTGAGTGTTTCAATTTCACTTTGTTTACTTGGGAATCAAAGTTCGGTGAACTTCCGTCAGTGATGAAATTCACATGTCGCCAGGCGTGTTTTCCTTGCAAGAGGCTAATGACTTGTCTCGTAAGCATTAATATTTATGCCGTTGAGTTGACTTTTAACAGGTATTACCTGCCGTAAGACATTTGTATACATGAATAATAATAAATGTGTCTATCGCCGTTTTGAAAATCATTTGGATTACATTACACTGACGAGTTTTTAAAGTGGGCCTAAAATACAAATAAAAGTTGAATTTGGTCGTGACACAGCGATTTAATCATTTCTCTAATCTTTATCTGTCATTGAAGTTTTTTTTGTAATTTCATGATTACAGATGTGGCGAGAAACGTAATGCAAAAAAATCTGAATGATACAAGGCCTTGACGGAGATCCTTTGGTAACCAAATGGGATGGAAACAAATAATGACCTTATTATACTGACCTTATTACCGGAAATATTAAACACGTAAAAGTCTGTGAATTTCAAAATAGAAAATTGCAATGGGAAGATTTGTAACTTGTACTGTAACTTGAGTACATGATATTTATTTACCGTTGCTCAATATTAATATTTTCTACCAGCACTTAATCATAATTACATAGTGATCCTGAAATTATGTCACTTTACACAGTACAACTGATGCCCAACCGTTTACTTGACAAATGTGCAGACAATAGACACCATTTCGAATGATGAAAACCTCTAATGAACGCACATATTTAAGTATTTCCAAAATGAAACCATCTGTGATTATCTGTTGGTATTTAGCGGATACCAAAGACACAAACACTAAAGTTGTCAAAAATAAAAGGATTTCCGTTCTTATATTTTGAATTGCGGCCATATCTTTTGTTCTATTTTAAACTGTCAATTGCTTGTTGGCTGTTGGTTCATCATGAAAAACTTGGTAATGACACATTGTTAAACTTCATATCCATTGACACAAAATGCCTTTAGAAAATCTGAGCCAGCGCCTAACAAGGTAGTAGGCTTTGTGGCTTCTTGTTGTTTCTGGGAGCTGTTTGCTGAGCCAATGATAAAGGTACATGATAACTTTGTTGGACAAAAAACATCACCAATATTTTTATCCATTAGTAAAAATAACGGACAGGTATAACATCGTAGTACTGGCTTCCCAACTTGAGAGACATTTTCTTACGGCCTTTCTTTTGATACAAACAATGGAAAGTAAAATTGTTGATTCTCATTTCTCATGCTTTCAGCAATGAGGGTCTATGTATCGGACGAAATCTACATTTGTGTTCTGGGCCGCCATTGCAAAAAGTT